>CM056053.1:371057542-371200042 GCA_029574335.1 Rana kukunoris
TCCCCAAACCATCTCCGGATAGTACAACAGCTATAGGGGAAAAGCTGCACATGCTCAGTTTGGTGGGTATTGCTAGAAAGTATTTTTTTCTTGGAGAGTGCATGTGATTAATTTAGCACAGGGACAATTAGCACTGTCCAGACAGAGGGTCAATGGTCCTGTATCCTCATAGGCTAATCAGGGAAAAATGAAAACTCCTGTTACAAGCTTTACCCGCTTTACCCAGACACTGATACAAGTCACAAGACTGCTCTAACTGCTGATGATAAAAGGTATTTAGCAGTTTATATTTACTAAAACTATTGCATTTACATGTTTTGTGTACTATGGGAGACCAGATATAGTGAATGAAGGGCCTGAGTGCTGTGCAATTTCACTTAAGAAAGAACAGCATTATCACCATATTACAGAAAGTGGAAGGATCAAGAGGTAATAAAACGATGTTATGGAAACACTCAAACAAAATCTAAATCCACTGTGTTAATAGTAACAGACAATCAATATGTATATTTTTTTCTCCATTGTTCTACTTAAAGTAAATTAATGCCTGTAGCAAGGTTTCTTATTTATGAAAAAGCAGTTACAGGGCCTTTTTTTACAAAGAGATTAACCACTTAGGGACCGCCTCCTGCACATTTACGTTGGCAGAATGGCACGGCTGGGCACCGGTACGGTACCAGCCGTGGGTCACATCGCGCGTCCTGGTCCGAAGCTCCGTGACCGCGCCTGCGGGACCCGCGGATTTGATCGCCGTCGGTGTCCCACAATCCGTCACAGGAGCCGAAGAACGGGAGAGGTGTGTGTAAACACACCTTCTCCTTCTTCACTGTGGCAGTGACACTGATCATCTGTTCCCTGGTATAGGGAACGAGGATCAGTGACATCACACCTACAGCCACACCCCCCTACAGTAAAATCACTCCCTTAAGGCACATGCACTTAACCCCTTAGCACCATCTAGTGGTTAACCCCTTTACTGCCTTTGGCATTTTCACAGTAATCAGTGCATTTTTATAGCACTTTTCACTGTTAAAATGACAATGGTCCCAAAAATGTGTCAAAAGTGTCTGATGTGTCCGCCATAATGTCGCAGTCACGAAAAAGATTGCTGATCGCCGCCATTAGTAGTAAACAAATAAATATTAATAAAAATGCCATAAAACTATCCCCTTTTGTAAACGCTATAAATTTTGCGTAAACCAATCGATAAACGCTTATTGCGTTTTTGTTTATGAAAAAACTGAGGAAAAAAATGATTTTTTTATATCTTTTTTGGGGATATTTATTATAGCCAATTATATTATATTGCATTTTTTTTAAAATTGTCACTCTATTTTATAGCGCAAAAAAATAAAAACCGCAGCGGTGATTAAATACCACCAAAAGAAAGCTCTATTTGTGGGAAAAAAAGAACGCCAATTTTGTTCGAGAGCCATGTCGCACGACTGCGCAATTGTCAGTTAAATCAACGCAGTGCCGAATCGCAAAAAAGGGGCAAGGTCCTTAACCTACATAATGGTCCGGGTCTTAAGTGGTTAAAAAACGTGACTTAACTGTGCTGATTGCCCAACCCCCATGCACTGGCATTTAAAAAAAATGGTGCATGCACAGATATGTTGTCAGTCTCTTCCAGATATTTGGGAGCTGGCAGAGACTGGCAGTGGACCTGCGCATGTGCACAAGTGTACAAAACAGGACAAGCACCCCTTTTCAGATGCCAATGTTTAATATAGTCCGCAAAGGTATTTTATGCTCACACCAGAAAAATAACTTTTAACATATGAGTCAAATAAAGTTTATTGTGAACCAACATCCAACAATTCCATTTCCTCTTTGGGACGTGTTTTTACCCAAAACAAAAAAAACAAAAAACAAACATATAGTTTAGTATGTTCCAGCAATCTGAGTTCAAAAGACAGAGTTAGAAGAAGTACATTGGAGGAAACATGCCAGAAAGTGACGTTAGACACACCGTCAGAAACCGAAAGTACCTTGATGGCCATTTTGTTGGTGGGCTTTCTAATCATCTTCTATTGTTCAAATGTAAGTGTTTTGGGGTTTAATAAATGTTATTTTACCAAAATATTACACAATGAACATTTCTTGATCCTTTCCACATGCTGTTGTCTGGGAATTTTTATGAAGCATAAACGGAAGATTGCATCATATTGTATGTGTGCTGATTTAGCCCCTTATTCAGTGGGCTAAGAGTCTGGTAGGGCAGATTGTGCTTTGGCATTATATCATTGTGGAGCTAGAACTATTTGGATGTTTGGAAGGTGGGAAGTCCTAGGAGAAATGTGGAAGTTATACCTGGTAAGGCAGTTTGTACATGGGGAAGGTCATTGCATGGATGAGTAGTGATGGACAAACATCCGACGGGACGGTTCGCGAACGCTAACCGCAAACTTTCGCAAATGTCCGCGAAAAGCGGGCCCCATTGACTTTAATGGCAGGCGAATATTAAAAACCTGCAGGTCATATTTGCAGCCACAAAATACTAGCTGTGCACAAATAGTCCCACAACATGGACACTGACCTACCAGAAGTATTAAGTGAAAAAACCGGATACATAAGTAAGTGCCGGCCATTACAAGCCCCAAAAAATAGCCAACAGACGTTCACCTGACAGCAAACAACTTTGTATTCTGTGGCTGGAGGTACATTAAGCTATTCACCGGATACAGAAGTAAGTGTCGGCCATTACAGGCCCCAAAAATTAGCCCACAGGCATTCACCCGACAGTAAACAACCTTGTATTATGTGGCTGGTGGTATATTAGGCATTGTAACAGCACTGGTGAACAGAGTGAACCACAACTGCGGTTGGCAAGGAATTCAATGCGATTCTCTATACGACAACTCAGTATTAGGCCCCAGCCGTGACTCCTCGCAACAGGAGTTTGGAGGATCTATACATCATCTCTGTGTCACATAAAGAAAGGCGTTGAGCTACTAAGCATGGACGCATTACAACATGCAACCAAGGCTTAGTGTTTAAAATTAGTTCAAGGTCAATATCCCAATACACCACTACATGTAGGGGATTATCAGTAAGGGACCCCAGGCGTCACTCCTAGCAACAGGAGTTTGGGGGTTCTCTACATCATATCAACCTTAGCATGTAGAGATGTATTTAGGCCACTAGGGGAGATGCTATGAAATAGCATCAACCCTTGGAATAGAAAAGTTAGAACGAACATGTTTAATAATTAGGACAAGGTCTATAAGTATTTTATACTTCTGTCAAGCACGTAGTAGATTGTATTTGTAGTAACAAGTATTAATTGCATACGAGAGATAGTGTAGCTCAGGTACTTTGAGGATACACGTATAATACACAAGTTGTACTGGCAACTAATAGAAAGGTATGAGAGGCAATATAGCTCAGGTACTTTGAGAGTACATATAGTATTAGTAGTAACAAGTATTAATTGCATATGAGAGGCAATATAGCTTAGGTACTTTGAGAGTACATAGTGTATTAGTAGTAACAAGTATTAATTGCACATGAGAGGCAATATAGCTCAGATACTTTGAGAGTACACATAGTATTTGTAGTAACAAGTATTAATTGGGTATGAGAGGCAATATAGCTCAGGTACTTTGAGTGTACATATAGCCTCATACATTTTTTACGATCGAACATTTGGGCCACAGAAGCCTGCCTTTTTGCAGAAAAATGTGAGGACGGCATGATGGAAGGTGGAGTGGAGGACAATTGTGAGCATAGAGGTGAAGGAGAAGGAGAAGGAGTAGGAGAAGGAGAAGAGGCTGGACGGTGAGAGCCTGGAGTATGGCTTTGTGGGTTCTGATTAGTGTTGAGCGGAATACGCCATATTCGATTTCGCGATATTGCGCGAATATATAGAAGAATATTCGCGAATATTCGCTAATATCGAATATTCGTGATATTTTATCCAAAAAATAATTTGCGAAATTTTGCTAATGCGAAATTTCGCTAATGCGAAAATGATTGCGAAATTCTCATAAACGGAGATCATTTCCTGTATTACTAAACTAATATGCACTAAACACTAACTCTACACTAACTCTACTTAAAAGAAAGGAGAATACGGGGGCAAAAGAAGGGCGGAGAAGATAATCGCGCAATATTCCTATTGCGCGATTATCTTCTCCGCCCTTCTTTTGCATCAGAGCCAATCAGAATAACTTGAATATTCGGCAAAAGGAATATCGTACAATATTCCTTTTGCCGAATATTCGAGTTATTCTGATTGGCTCTGATGCAAAAGAAGGGCGCATTAGAGCCAATCAGAATAACTCGAATATTCGGCAAAGGGAATATTGCGCGATTATCTTCTCCACCCTTCTTTTGCATCAGAGCCAATCAGAATAACTCGAATATTCGGCAAACGGAATATTGCGGCGAATTATCTTCTCCGCCCTTCTTTTGCATCAGAGCCAATCAGAATAACTCGAATATTCGGCAAAAGGAATATTGCGCGATATTCCTTTTGCCGAATATTCGAGTTATTCTGATTGGCTCTGATGCAAAGAAGGCGAGAAGATAATCGCGCAATATTCCGTTTGCCGAATATTCCGAGTTATATCTGATTGGCTCCTGATGCATAAAGAAGGGCGCATCAGAGCCAATCAGAATAACTCGAATATTCGGCAAAAGGAATATCGCACCGAATATTCGAGTTATTCTGATTGGCTCTGATGCAAAAGAAGGGCCGAGTAGCTGATGCGATGCTTTTATGTTGCCGAAAATTCGCAATGCGAATTTTCGGCAACATAAAAGAATCGCATCAGCTACTCGGCCCAGGGCTCTCTCTAATCATACCAGCAATGCTTTTAGACGTCGATGGAGATCACTAGGATGTGATCTGTTTTAAAAATAAATTTGAAAAAATACGAATATTCGCCGCAATATTCGAGTTATTCGCGAATACTCGAATATGCAATATTCGTAGCGAATATTCGCAATGCGAATATTCGTGAGCAACACTAGTTCTGATGGCATTGCTCCCACTGGGCTTGGTGATGGGAGGCCAGGTGCCTTCTTAAGGCGGTCGTCCCTAGGTGAGTGTTGGGCTTACATCGACTTATGTGTTGACTGCAAAGGCTGCAAATGGCTACACTATTGTCTGCAGCGGACACGTTAAAAAAAGCCCATACTGCGGAGCCATGGGCTGGCATCCTGGAAGCACCAGATGTGACCGTACATGGTTGATGGCTCGCTCCTGATACATTAGGAGTCTGGTTTGTCCCTCCTGTGCAATGTAAATTCGGCCTGCTTCTCCTCCCTATCTGCTGGTCCATCTCTCCCTCTGAACTCCCCTCCTTTTCCTCTGTTGTGGGAACCCACGTGACGTCTGTACACACGTCATCATCAATGTCACCTTCCCCATCACTAACAATATAGATCTAGGGGTAGGCAGCAACAGTGGGCACCAACCTCCTTGGACTGATCTGAGTACTGTCGTCAAACTGCTGAGTGCCGGCTGTTGCTACCTCCTTTTCCTGATCCAATGCCAAGAATGGCTGTGTATCTGAAATGTCTTCTGATGGATCAGAAAATAATTCCTGTGACTCAAGAGGAGGGTATATGGTGGTGATGGTGATGGTGTTGGTGGCGAGCCACTTAACCAAGTCTGGTGGGTCCTTTGACGTATTCGAACGAACATTGTGCCACTTCCCACCTTGGCACCGGCCTGGTGCTCCTGCCCTACCCCTACCACCCCTGCAGAAAGGCCTGCATCTTCCTCTGCCTGCAATTTTTTAACCACTTGACCAATGGGCACTTAAACCCCTTCCTGACCAGACCAATTTTCAGCTTTCGGTGCTCTCACAATTTGAATGACAATTACTCATTCATACAACATTGTACCCATTTGAAATTTTTGTCCTTTTTTCACACAAATAGACCTTTCGTTTGGTGGTATTTGATCACTTCTGTTTTTTTTTTTTTTTTGCGCTATAAAAGAAAAACAACTGAAAATTCTGTAAAAAAAAAAAAAAAACTTGTTTCTGTCATATTAGTAGGTTATTTCTCACACACAGCATATGCATACCACAAATTACACCCCAAAACACATTCTGCTATTCCTCCGGAGAATGGCGATACCCCATGTGTGAGACTTTTACACAGCGTGGCCACATACAGAGGCCCAACATGCAGGGAGCACCATCAGGCGTTCTGAAACACCCAGACCAATTCTGACATTTCTCTCCTACATGGAAAAATCATAATTTATTTGCTAGAAAATTACATAGAACCCCAAAACATTATATATGCTTTTTTAGCAAAGACCCTAGAGAATACAATGACGGCCCTTACAACTTTTTATCTTGCATGGTATTTTCGCATACATTTTTTGAACGCGTGTTTTTAAAAAAAAACTGTTTTGTGCTTAAAAAAAAAAAAAACAGTAAAGTTAGCCCAATTTTTTTTCATAATGTGAAAGATGAAGTTACGCAGAGTAAATGGATACCCAACATGTCACACTTCAAAATTGCACACACTCGTGGAATGGCGCCAAACTTCGCTACTTAAAAATCCCCATAGGCGACGATTTAATTACTTTTATTGGTTACATGTTTTTAGTTACAGAGGAGGTCTAGGGCCAAAATGATTGCTCTCGCTCTAACGTTCGCAAAGATACCTCACATGTGTAGCTTGAACACCATTTTCGTATGTGGGCGGGACTTACGTATGCGTTCACTTCTGCATGTGAGCACACGGGGACAGGGGTGCTTTAAAAAATATATATATTGTTCATTTTACTTTATTTACTGATTTTGACACTTTTTTCCCCAAAAATATTTTTTTTATCACTTTTATTTCTATTATAAGAAATGTAAACATCCTTTGTAATAGGAATATAGCATGTCAGGTCCTCTTTACAGTGAGATATGGGTCAAGAAGACCCCACATCTCACCTCTAGGCTGGAAAGACTGAAAAAAAAATATCCTGGCTTCGATCGTAGCGGTGAGTCTGTAAAAGCCCCGGAGGGTGGCAGGAGGGGGGACGTATTGCAGAGCATTGGGGTATTGCAGAGCATTGGGGTATTGCAGAGTATTGGGATATTGCAGGGTAACGCACAGGGTATTGCGGGGTATCGCGCAGGGTATTGCGGGGGTATCGCGCAGGGTATTGCAGAGTATTGTGCGGGGTATTGCAGAGTATTGCTTGGGGTATTGAAGAGTATTGCGCAGGGATGGCTGAGCTGGGATGGCTGGATATGTGACTGCAGTTGTCACAGATCCAGCCCTCAGTGCTGCTGTTGACACCCGCTCCCCCCCTCTCCTCTCACACTGTACCGATCAGTACAGAGAGGAGAAGGAAGAACCAGCGTCATCAAATGACGCCGGTTTGTTTACAAGTGATCGCTCCGTCATTTGACGAAGCGATCACGTGGTAAACGGCCGCTATCAGCGGCAATTTACCGCGATCCGTGATGCACGGATACTTCCACTAGCGCGTCTCAGGGGACGCGCAAACGAGGAAGTGCACGAGGACGTCCCACGGACGTCGTGTCAAAATAACTCGACCGCGCTGTAGCAGTATTTTTGCTATAGCGCGGTCGGCAAGTGGTTAAATGACCCTGTGACAAAAGTCTCTAGAGAAGCGCAGTATATGTGGAAGAAGGTATATAACAAAATCTGTCGTTTTGGGGGGCCACTGGTTTATCGCATCATTTCTGAAACTTTTTTTCAGGATTTTTTTTAATATGTGTAGCAGAGGAAACACAGCGAAAGAGGCAAAAATTCAGCAGTAACCAAATACACCGCCAGTCACAATGCTGCACAATACAAATCCACTATAATATGCTTTCTATATTCGAAAGTATATTATATGTGTATATTACATTTATATACTGCAGAGCAAGTATCACACCAGTGCTTGAAAGGACTTTTGTGGACATGTTAGGTAGCGATTTGTGTCGCTAAAGTCTATCCCTGCTGGAAACGCCAACCTCTCCCTACACTGACAAAAAGTATATGAATGTATTAGACACCTATATACTGCACAGCAAGTAGCACACCTATATCAGTCCTTAAAAGGACTTTTGTGGACCTTTTAGATAGCTATTTGATTGAATACAGCCTGTCCCTGCTCCAAAAAGCACCCTCTCCCTACACTGACAAAAAGCGGTGGTCAAGGAAGGTAATACAAAAGTAAATACATAATTAGTTTTTAAACAAATTCACCAATAGTGGGAAGGTTTCACGTTCTGCCAAATAGCCGTTTAGGCCTAATTCACACTTATGCAGGTTGCATTTTTGCTTATCACAGGTGCATTTTGCATTTTTTAATACACGTTTTGGATCCATTGAAGTCTAGGAAACCAAAAGCCAGAAAAAAGTCCCTGGCCCTTTCCATAAAATGCACAGATGTGAACGTGACCCATAGGAAACCATGTGAAATCGAAAACTGAAATTGCACTAAAAAATGCATAGGTTTGAATCAGGCCTTATAGGTAACTATATTTTCCAAACTTCTTATTCATGTTTTTGTGTGTGCAGGTATTTTATGCTAGTTGATTTGCTACCCTATTAGGTCTCCCAACACCCCACAATTTGGTCATTTTAAGTTGCCTTATTGGCATAACTGTAGACAAACTTCACCTGGTAATTCTATTGCAGCGAGTTAACAGGTCAAGTTAGTCCAACGCAGATCATTATCTGACAAATTGTATCCAATTTGTTAGGATATCTAAAGGAGGGGAAAATCATTATTGTCGCATTGGCATATACCTTACGGTAAAAAGTTTGTTTTCAAACCTTGTAGTGTCTATGTACATCACAATCAGGCTAATATTTATGGTATGTATGTGACTTATTGTAATAAATATTAATGTATTGTTGACAGCTTAGTCTGTACTCATATTGATCCTGTTTGTGTTCTTAAAGAATTCTGCTTGGCTAAAAATGAACTCAAAATAATTAAGCCAGTTAAATTATTCTTATATTGGAGGCACTGTGATTTGATGGGTTTGGCTCATTAAATTATTTGTTCAGGTGTTCCCTGGCACAACATAACAGGGCATATCTAGGGGTTTCCTTTTTTTTAAAAAGGGGACTAAATTGGGATAATTTAGCACCCTAACTTTCATTAAGATAACAAACTTACCCTGAATCCTATTCCTGGGCATTTGGCTTATCACTACCGGCCAAGCCATGTCAGCAGTAAGTTCGCTGGATCAGGACTAAAGGTATGTATTAGCCCAGGCTGGCTGCGCTTGGGGAATTTATTCAAGAACTAAAGTGAAGTTGTTCTTTAACACTGAATATTCTTATTCTTTCATTTATTTACAGTCTTACATTTACTTATATAGCGCTGTCAACTTTACACAACGCTTCACATATATACAGGCATACCCCACTTTTAAGTGCACAATGGTGTTTATTTACTAAAGCTGGAAAGCGCAAAATCAGGCTCAGTTCTGCACATAAAACAATGAGCTTCCAGGTTTTATTACCAGGCTTAATTGAACAAGCTGGGGTTAGAATCTCATTGGTTTCTATGCAGAAGGGAGCCTGATTTTGCACTTTCCAGCTTTAGTAAATAAACACCATTGTGTACTTAAAAGTGGGCTATGCCTGTATTGTACATTCACATCCTTGCCCTTATAAGAGTAAGGATAAAGAGTCAAAAAGTAAAAACCACAAAAGACAGTTTTTGACAATTCCTCTATTTTAAAAATAAAGTGTACCGCGATGTCCATCCATCTTGAGTGAGTGAAGAACTTATATAGCGCAGCACATGCGAACTTAATCGCCTCTGGGCGCTCGTTGTTCCTGTCTCCTTTGATATCAAAAGAGATGAGTTTTGATCTTTCTTCTGAAGGCAAGGTGGTTCTCCTCCAACCAAATGCTGGTTGGTAAAGCGTTCCATAGTCTGGGACCTTGGAGCGCAAATCTTCTTTCTCCTTTGGACTTGTTTTTGGCTTTGGGTATCTGGAGCAGATTTTGATTGGTGGATCGCAGAACGCGATTGGAATTGTGAGCTTTTATTTTTTCGCATAGATATTGCGGGGCCTTCCCATTAATGCACTTAATGGTAAGACAGAGTGCTTTAAACGCAATTCTGTCTTTTACTGGCAACCAATGAAGGGTTCTCAGCGAAGGTGAGATTGATTCCCAGGGTTTTTTCCCAGTCACAAGTCTGGCGGCCGTATTTTGAACGACTTGCAGATGAGAGATTTGGTACTTGGGGAGTCCGAGATAGAGGGCGTTTGCATAGTCCAGTCTGGAATTAACGATTGTTCCCTCCACGACTGCTATGTCTTCCTTAGGAATAAAAGGAATAAGTCTACGTAGTAGGCGCAGCAGATGGTGAGATCCGCTGACTACTGACCCTATTTGTGCATCCATTGTAGGTGTCAAAGATGACCCCGAGACTTTTGACTTTGGAGCTAGGGGTGATGATTTTGCCCAGAATGGGCGGGGGTGTCCAAGTTGTTCAATCTTCAATCATGTTACGTGATGGACCTGAAAAATAGAAAAACAAATACTCCGCCTCCATGGGAGGTGTCCCGTCTACTGCTATCTTTTCACTGTGACAGCTGTTTTATAGGCTGGGGGGCCACCCACTGATGTAACGGATGACCCCACCCCCCACATGATGTCAGAAGGGGCGAACATGATGTCAAAATTCAGTTACATCAAAGGAACCCATTGTTCTCTTGAGTTTGGTTGTTTGTTTATGTGATTTAATTTTCTCCTAAAGTGTGTCATACCTGTTTTTTTGTGTATAAATGTGGTTTCTTAATAAAGTCATTCCTGTTTTACTCCAAAATTGGTTCTGTCTGATGCTTGGGGTAAATTTGCCATTTGCACTGCTAACCTAATATACTGGTGCTGTCTGGTAATTAGGGAGGTTTAGGTTGAAATTGCTATATTCTGGTTCCAGATTGGATGAAAATGTGTCAGGCAGTGCGTCACATATACACACACACACACGGATAACATACACTTACCAAATAAGATCTGCGGATGAAGGAAATAATAATAAAAAAAACGATTGCAGTAGGAACTTTTATTCATATTCTTAAAAATAACTCCCACCACCTCCCCACCCATGGTTGTTCTAACTATCAACTCTTAACATACATTGTGCTTGACTGATGCATATGCAACCCTACCCCAGGCCCATGCAGCTATTTCACCATCCGCAGGAAAAAAATATTTATTTACTCCTATACACAAAACATTTGGGCAATCATTCTACAGAAGTACTAAGGTCTGCATTGCTTTTATGTGTATAAATAACAGCTATGAAATATTGTAACCATTCTTCATATCTAATCTCCAACAAACAACCATGCCTTTGCTAGATAACATCAAGATAACATGGCTAAAATTATATTTGTGAATGATACCTCTTGACTATTCAGAAATATGTTCTGCAATATAGCTTTTTTCTCATAAGCCTCTAGGGATCTCTGTTGCTTACCACTTTATATATTTAAAGCAAAGAAGCATATGTTGAGTGTTGTGAATCAGTGCCATGGGAAAAAGACAATGGATTGCTCTTTTTAACAATAATTGGCCATTTCGGTCCACTTGATATGAAATTTTAATGCTGTACCACCTACACACACCTTATTTCATCTGAAATCATGGAATCTACACAGAGTTTATTGAGGTTTAAATAAAATGGTTTCTCAAGCCACTTTAGTTTAAATAACCAAACATAATTTAAGCTTCAATTAGTGATTTTAATCAAGTACAGCTATGATTTTGCTCTTCACATAATGCACAAAATGTTGCTTAGATCATATTTACAGCATTCTGTACTTTGGTGAATTGAATTACACGATTACGTTCAAAACAATGCATAATTACCAGACTAGAGATACCTACAATGTTCTTGACTGCTGTTTTGAATTACCTATTTAATCAACTTTCTGTGCTACAAAATATTTAATATTACAATAATAATAGACCAATTATAATAAATGCAACTGTGACTAATTTATTTACTTCTAATTTGCATTTTGAATTTGGAAATGATCCATACTATACTCTTGAGGAAAGTCCTAAACAATTGACAGCATGGTGGCTAGAATTTCTGCCATGCAGCATTGAGGACAAGGCTTTATATTCAGCTCTGGTTTTGTCTACCTGATTTACTAATATGATGCTGCAAAGTTAAGTAAACCTGTGTGGTGTTTCATTTGGCTGTTGCTATTTCGTTGAACAATTCAGTAACATATTGGCAGGTTTTTCATTTAGTAAATGTGTGCTACTGAGATTGTCTGGAATACCATGAATATAGTAAGCACTGTAGATCAGTGTTTTTCAACTCCAGTCCTCAAGGCACACCAACAGGTCAAGTTTTCAGGATTTCCCTCAGATGAAATGGCTGTGGTGATTACTAAGGCAGTGAAACTGATCAAATCACCTGTGCAAAATAATGGAAAGCCTGAAAACATGACCTGTTGGTGTGCCTTGAGGACTGGAGTTGAAAAACACTGCTGTAGATGATTGATTGATTGATTAAAGTAGATCTAAACCATAACTGGGTGACTTTTCGTTTTGTAAAGCTCTGTGTACATCATACATTTCTATTTTTCCAGCGAAGTGACGTGAACCTGTGTGGTGTTTCCTTTGGCTGTTATTTCCTTGAATAATTCAGAAACATAGTGGTTGGTTATTTATTTAGTAACTTGGTGATCTGGATATTGCTTGAAAGTCTATGAATATGGTAGGAACTCTAGATTGTTGGTTAAAGTAGATCTAGACCGTAACTGGGTGACATTGTAGTTTAGCACCTGCTTCTTTTAGGTGTAAATCCTAAAAACAAATGTAGGAATTAATGAATGAATAAACACATAAAATATATCTATTTTCACTTAAAGCGGAGTTCCACCCATTTAAAAGTCAGTAGCTACAAAAAGTGTAGCTGTTGACTTTTAATAATCAGACACTCAACAGTCCCACGGTCCAGCGATGCAGGCACACGAAGCTCCGGATCTCTCCTTCTTTCCACGGCAGCAGCATTCTTCATAGCCGGGCGTGCACTGTGAGTGGCCGGGCAATCTTCTGGGACCTGTGACAAACCCTAGAAGATTTCAGGTAGGGAGAGGCAGAGGTGAACTTCCTTCCGGCGCTGCAGAGCCCTGGGAGAAAGTGGGAGCTTGGTGCCCATAAAAACTGGATACCCACTGCTCCCACAAATAAATTACATGCCAAATGTGGCATGTCAGGGGGTCACCATCACTTAAAGCAGAAGTTCCATTTTTGGGTGGAACTCCGCTTTAATACAGTAATGAAAAGAGAAGCCGGCATTTTCAACAAACCGTAATGTGCAACGTGTAGTAGCTACCAACAGAAAAACAGATTTCATCCTCGTGATACTTGCCAGCAAACTGATAAATGTAGATGGGTTGCCATGGATCCTGCACTTTGTACTTTGGTCCATGAAATTGAAAAGGGGGAGGGTTGGGGCAAGAAGAATAGTGGCTGAAACAAAACTACAGGGCATGCCTACCCAAAAAGAAATGTGGACTATATCAGTACTGATACAAATTAAGAATAGTTGAGTTAAAAAAATGTATTACAAAATAAATAATACAGAACAATCATACAGATCAAGGATTTGGCCAAGTCTCGACTATTTTCGCGGGTCTGCCGCTTCTTCAGGAGAGCCAATCTATAAAATACATAACACTGTAAAAACATGTAATATACAATTCAGCAGAACAAATTAAAAATTAAATAGACAAAGTTAGTGGTAGCTTACCCAATGGAGAGTAAAACCATATGTGGAGGCATGCCGCCCACTAATTCCTCCCGTGGCGGACAAGGGGGGAATGAGGTGTGATACTCTATATAAGGAGTATAATAAATTGATTAGAGCCCATGGGTAAACACTAGTGATGAGCGGAATACACCATATTCGATTTCGCGATATTTCGCAAATATTTCGAAGAATATTCGCGAATATTCGTTAATATCGAATATTCGTGATATTTTATAAAAAAAAAAAAAAATTGCGAAATTTCGCTATTTTTTTTTTATATATATTTTTTTTATATATATTAATTTTTTATATATATAAAAAAAAAAATTGTGTGAAATTTCGCTAGTGCGAATGCGAAATTGATTGCGAAATTTGAAAAAATACGAATATTCGAAATAGCGAATATTCGCCGCGATATTCAAGTTATTCGCGAATACTCGAATATGCAATATTCGTAGCGAATATTCGCAATGCGAATATTCGTGAGCAACACTAGTAAACACTCAGGTCGGGGGGAGAGGGGGTGAGGAAAGAGGGGAGGGGAAGAGAGAGGAAGGTGGAATGGGTGGGGAAGGAAGAGGGGGGAGAAGAGGACAGCAAGAAGGGGAAGGGGGGGGGGGGAAGACCGGTGGTGGAAAGGAGAAGGAAAAAAGGAGGGGAAAGGTAAGGAAGGGTGAGGAGAGGTGGGGGTGGAGGGGTTGGGGAGATAGGCAAGGAAAGAAAGGGAAGAAGAACAAGGTGAGGAGAGGGGGAGGGGAAAAGGGGGAAAAAAGAAAGGGGGAGGGGGAGGGAAGAGGAGGAAGGGGAGGGGAAGGGGGAGGGAAGGTGAGGGGAGGAGGGGTGGGGAGAGGGGATGGGTTTCGACCAAGAGGGTAACAGCTTACCAAAACAGTGAGAACTGTAGATGGTGCGGGCAAAACCAGGGGTAGAAAACTTAGTTCCAGGTGTGGGGCAAGCAGATGGCCAAGATGAAATAATTGGTGCCGAATGGTGCAGGGAACCAAAGGGGTTAAGTTCTCACTGTTTTGGTAAGCTGTTATCCTCTTGGTCGAGACCCGTCTGAGACTGTCTGTCACACACTGAGACTGTCTGACAGAGTGACTCACTGCACACCGCTTGTCCTACAGATGCCGCCTGCAGTGGCAGCCCACACAGACACACAGACACACTGTACGATCTGGCGGGAAACTGTCCAGGTCAATTTTACGCACTGGCGCCGTAAGGCAAGTTCCCATGTGGCCTTGCACTAGCGCCGGCTCCTGCTCCTAACACCACCTTATAAACCTCTGTCTCTTTAAATTTTTCTATTATTGTTTTTTAGGATCCCAAAAGATCTTAGTTAAAATATTTAGACTATCTTTAAAATGGTTCTAAATGCTGAAGGTTTTTACCTACTTTCTACTTTCAGTATGCAGCTACCCCCACAGCCATTCTTAAATAAATACCTGAGCCCAATCTCAATCTAGTAATATGCATGAGATCTGCTGCTGTCCCGACTCTCTGCCTGGGCATTGGCTCTTGCTGCTGTCACAGCCAGTGAGGAGGGACTGGTGAGCGAGGCTGAGCCCCATTCTGTGTGTCTCATTGACACACCGAGCAAGGCATGCAAAACCATTGCACAGAGCAGGTATGACATGTTTTTTATTTTTAAATAAAGAAAAAATGTGTTTGTGAAAATATATATATTTTTTTTAGAAATAATTGAATACTCAAGCTTGGTCGTCAATCCCCCCCCCCCCCCCCCCCCCTTATAGCTGTAGTCTCATCACTTACTTGAACAATGTTCCACATCAGGTAGGCTTCTGCTTCATGTACAAATCTTATGTGCAAGATGTCCAATCCTCCTCCTTTGGAATTTTCAGCATGACAGGGTTAAATAACTTCAGGCTGAACTGCATTCAAGACAATCTGATGAGGACCCAACCCCTCCTGTCCTTTTATCCATGGAGAAAAGCCTATACATTGTTTACATGAATGAAACTCAATCTCTAAATGCAGGAGTTGGATGAATGATAGGATCCTCTCCCCCATTCAGAGCATGTTATATTCAGTATAAACAATGCACTGACTTTTTGTGATGGATAATGGGGAGCAGGGGACAAGTCCCCAACAGACCATCATAAATGCAATTCAGCCCTAAAGCCACGCGTACACAAGACCATTTTTCATGTCATGGAAAATAAATATGTTTTTCTCGACGTGATTCCTAAAGATCTCAAAAAAAAAATGCTCTAGCAAACGCGGTGAGGTACAAAACGTACAACGGTACTATAATGGGGAAGTTCCATTCGAATGGCACCACCCTTTGGGCTGATTATGTAAATTTCCCTTCTCATAACTTGCTTCTGAGCATGCACGTTTTTTCCCCGTTGTTAAAGCGTACACACGACCATTTTTCACGACGTGAAAAACATAGAGAAAAAATAGAGCAGGTTCTAAATTTTTAATGCCCATTTTTCTAGTCAAGAAAAATGCTCTGGAGCCTACACACAACAGCTTTTAATTACCAATTTAAAAAATGGCATTTTTCTCGTCATGAAAAAGCGGCATAAGACCTAAAGCTGGTAATCCCCCTGTTTAGCCTTTGTGGCAAGAACTGCCACTCCTCTGAAAAGTGGTAATTTCTGCAGCAACATGTGTACACCCCCAGCAGTCTATGTTTGTACTTACCTACAGTCAATAAACTGCTGGATTATTTATTTTTGGAGGCTATATAGTGGCTATAAAGCATTCCTTTATAAGGTAAAAACATTTTAGGTATTAGTATCGTCTCCACGCCTCCCCTTTTACACAGCTGAGCCCTCATTCAATACAGCGTTGTGCCCATCTGCAGCTCTTTTTTCCCCTCACTTTATGGTCTCACTGGCTTCGCTAGGCCATTGGTAGTGATGAGCGGAATACGCCATATTCGATTTCGCAATATTTCGCGAATATTTCAAAGAATATTCGCGAATATTCGTTAATATCGAATATTCGTGATATTTTATAAAAAAAAAATTGTGAAATTTCGCCAATGCGAAATTTCGCTAATGCGAAATTTCGCTATTTTTTTTGTGTGACTTTTAATATCGAATATTTGTGATATTTTATAAAAAAAAAAAAAAAATTGCGAAATTTCGCTATTTTTTTTGGATAAAATATCACGAATATTCGATATTTACGAATATTCGCTATATTTTATAAACAAAAAAAAAAAAAATGGCGAAATTTCGCTAATGCGAATATTCGTTAATATCGAATATTTGTGATATTTTATAAAAAAAAAAATTGCGAAATTTCGCTATTTTTTTTTGTGTGTGACTTTTAATATCGAATATTCGTGATATTTTATATAAAAAAAAAAATTGCGAAATTTCGCCAATTTTTTGGATAAAATATCACGAATATTCGATATTTCCGAATATTCGCTATATTTTATATAAAAAAAAAAAATTGCGAAATTTCGCTAATGCGAAATTTCGCTAGTGCGAATGCGAATTTGATTGCGAATTTGATTGCGAAATTTAAAAAAATATGAATATTCGAAATAGCGAATATTCGCCACGATATTCGAGTTATTCGCGAATACTCGAATATGCAATATTCGTAGCGAATATTCGCAATGCGAATATTCGTGAGCAACACTAGCCATTGACTCCCACTGCTGTCAATCAAAGCCAGTGAAAAAGGAGCGCAGACAGCGGGCTCTGGAGTAAGCCTGCATGAGTGCCCCCATAGAATGTGGCTTTCTATGGGGGCACTCGCCAGACAGGAGGAACCAGGAACCAGGAGCGCCCATAGAGGACCTGAGATGGGGGGTTTGGGAGCTGCTTCGTGCAATTCCATTGCAGAGAGCAGGTAAGTATAAACCTTATTATTATTTTCTAAATGTATTTAAAATCACTTAGAGAGAAAGTATATAAATAATAAGCATTAGCTTGAAAGTTAATATACAGTATTAGGATTTTGCTGTACATTGTCTAGCTCTATTTTTTTTTTAAATGGTTAAATTGATGCATCTTAGCAAAGTAAAAATTGCTTGTTCTGAAGGGGCGCATACATCATCAAGTTCACTAAACCCTATGTGACAGAAGTACTGTCGAGCACTGTCAAAATGTGGTAAGTGACAGGCTGAGGCCGTGTACACACGGCAGAGAACCTCGACGGGCAGAACACATCGTTCCGCCCATCGAGGTTCTCTGCCGGCCGTCGAAATCGGCGACCCGCCCGTCGGGAATGGCAACCAGCCATTCTTCCAGGCGGGCCGTCGAGCAAATAGAGAGCGTGCTCTCTATTTCTGCTCAACGGGCTTCCCGACGGGAAGCTCGCCGAGAGTGTACACACGGCCGAGGTCCTCGCTGGAATGCAGCTTCCAGCGAGGTTTTCGCTGGTTTCCAGCGAGAACCTCGGTCGCGTGTACACGGCCTAAGAGATGGTTTTTGCAGTGAAAGGCCGCGTACACACGGCAGGGAACCTCGACGGGCAGAACACATCGTTCCGCCCGTCGAGGTTCCCTGCCGGCCGTCGAAATCGGCGAACCGCCCGTCGGAATGGCAACCAGCCATTCTTCCAGGCGGGCCGTCGAGCAAATAGAGAGCATGCTCTCTATTTCTGCTCGACGGTCTTCCCGACTGGAAGCTCGCCGAGAGTGTACACACGGCCGAGGTCCTCGCTGGAATGCAGCTTCCAGCGAGGTTCTCGCTGGTTTCCAGCGAGAACCTCGGTCGTGTGTACACGGCCAAAGGGTCACTGAGTCTCTAGAAAAGGATTCCAATTATGTACGGAGAGACTGCAGTCAGTGAGGACTCCTCCTGTCTAGAACCAGTGCTGCTCGAGCAGTGATGGAAACAGACACCCTGTGATTGGGATCTAGGCCAGGGCTGTTGCACCCAGACTGAGGATTGCAGTGTCAGCTCCTGCTGCTGGGTCAGCATCACAGGATGAACCAGAACAGTTCAAGACTCGACCACCTGACCTAAACAGATAAGCACTGTTCCAGTTTTATGTGAAACATGTGAGACTGGGTTCACACTATATGCAGCCGCAGGCTCACAGCAGGGGGATCCACTGCATCCCGTTCACCATTTCAGGTCTGAATTGGGTCCAAATTTTTGGTGGAATTCGGACCTAAAATGGATCCAAAGACACACAGGACCCTTCTGCTGTGCGCTCTGCAGCCGCATTGAGAGCTGGTCACACGCTCCTGTCATGCGACAGGGAAACCAACCCCCATCCAATTCCATTAGTGTTAACCCGGCCTGATGAGTATGAACTTCTTCAGAGGGCTTTCACACTGGAAATACAGCAGTGGCTGTTTCAGGGCTCTATTTTTAGCGTTATAGCGCCTGCAAAGTGCCCCAGTGTGAAAGGGGTGTTAGATACAGTGTTGCTAAGTAAACTTCAGCGAACCACATGTCCTGCAGCTCTTAGGCTGCATTCACACCTGAGCATAGCGTTTTGCCATGATTTTGTGGTGTTTTTTACCGTGGTTTGCCGAGATTTGTCGCAATGTTTTTTACCACAATTTTGGACAGGTCTAGGGTCACCAATGTTAAAAACAGAAAAATGCCCAAATACGCTCAATTCGAGCGACAAAAAAGGGCCCAGAACTTGATTGAGCTTTGGGCGTTCAGCGTCAGGTGTTTTGGAGTGGAGATGTGAACCATCTTCATTGAGAATATTGTATTTTTTCCCCTCTAGCGTTTTGGAGCTTCAGGCGACAAAATGCTCAGGTGTGAATGCAGGCTTATGAGCATTCCCATTGTTGGTGAGCAAAGAGCGAACACAGTTATCTACCATGCCATAATGCTTGGTACTGTACCTCAATCGTATATTTTTTTTTACTAGCATTTAATAAATATGTTACGCGTTTTATATTTTTGTTTTATCTGACTATAATTGATATCAATGTTTAATTTTTTCACACAGTGGCCCAGATTCAGAGAGAATTGTATTCTCGTAGCGTATCAGAAATACACTACGCCGCCGTTTTTTACCTGGCTCTACGTGGAATCCAGGTAGATTTTGTCCAGTAAACGACGGCGGCGTAGTGTATTTCTCCCGTCGCAATCCATCTAGACGAGTAGGGGGCGTGAAGGATTTAAAATAGGCGCGTTCCCGTGGCGATCGAACTGCGCATGCTCCGTTCGCAAATTTCCTGCCGTACATTGCGCGAAATCACGTTGTTACGTCATTCGTTGTTTGAGTAGCGTCGTTTACGGACATTTCTATTCCCGAACGAGTTACGCAAAAAAAAAAAAAAAAAAATTTAAATTTGACGCGGGAACGACGGCCATACTTAACATGGGCTACGCACCGTTAGACCAGCAAAAAGCTGGTCTAACAGTACGTAAAAAAAAACAGACGTAAGCGATTGCGAAGACCGCTCGTATGTTCGTGGATCGCCGTAAAAACACATTTGCATATCCCGACGCATGAAAACGACGTGAACTCCTCCCAGCGGCCGCAAAAATATCGCAGCGTAGATCCGAAGGCTTACGAAGACGTAAGCCTCTCGGATCGAAGCCCGAAGCCGCCGTATCATGGTTTGAGGATTCAAACTAGTGATACGGCGCGCGAAATTTGAAATTACTCCTGTCTAACACCAGTTAGACAGGCGTAATTGCTTTATGAATCTGGGCCTGTGTTTTTACAGATCTATTAAAAACACTTTTAATAAGTTCATACATTATTCAATCTCCTCATTTAGAGAGGTCTCAGAATTGTGCCCTCTGGCTTTATTCTTTATATATATAGGGCATCCAGACATCATATTCCATTTCATCACATTACAATGGTGAAAATAGTAAATGCGTTTCAGAGAAACAACAGAAAATGACAATGTCCATATAAAAAAGGACAAAGTGTTCAGTAGAGATAATTGCATTTATTTAAAATGAAAATACCACCCTCATTAAATGAATAGCCTCTGATTTATGTTTTTCAGTAAACTAAATGTAGGCTAATTAATTTGATGATATTACTAATTAAATGTCAGCGGGATTATGCACATAGTGTTTCAAAGCCAGAATAGAGCAATTATCGGAGTTTTACAAACTCAGGTCTAAATGCATTACATAGGCTGGGACATCTTAAAGAGACACTGTCACCTTGCACATGTAGGGTAAAGTGACAGTGTCTATGCAAGGGCCACCCTGAACCCCATATACTTACCTCACCAGAGATCCTCCTCTACTCCTTCCTTCATAGCATCCTACAACAATATCTGACACTTCCAGGTGTAGATCAGCATGTGACCTGCTGCCTATGACAATGTTCAGGCCTAACAACCAACTGCTAGTCCCAAGCACTGTCAAATGACCAAGTAAGTGACATCATCTCTCCATCTGGTTGCCCACATAACTTATTTTAATGCCAGCTATGTCGAAGGAAGGCATAGGAGGGCAGACAAGGTGAGTATAGGAGGGTTAAGGGTGCTGTTTGTAGAGAAGCAGAGGCTGCCATTGCTACTTCCACTTCTGCAAATAGCAGCTGCCTAGCTGCTATGTTTACCCTCTTGTGTTTAATAATTTTTATGAAGTGAAGCCCAAAGAAGTGGAGCTGCAGGGACACAATTGTTTGATAAAGTTTGACATGCAGGCATGACCTTCACATGGGTGAGCATTTATGTTCACCTATGGCAGTGGTTCTCAACCTGGGAGTCAAATGATGATTTGCCAGGGGTCACCAAATCCTGGGCTGTTCCTGAAGCCTGCATCACTCTCCCAGCCTTTTTGCGGCTGCCCAGTGGGGCTGTCTCTGGAGCCTGTGGCCACCCAGCTGGGCTGTTCTTGGAGCCAAGGCAACCCACTCAGCCTCTTTGCAGCCGCCAATTCCAATTCAGTTCAAGGCATGGCCAGAGACTAAAGGTCAGCTGACTGGCGAGGATTGTGAGGTGGGAGGGGCTGGGAGAGGAGACCCTATATCCTGACTTCAGCATAGGTGTCACTGCTACGAGACACTAAAAAGTCAGAGACACAGTGGGTAACATTACCTGTGAATTATATTTGCCATTAAAAGTCCCCACTACAGTTCTCAGATCAGCAGATGACCTTGATCAAGAGCACCTAAGTTGGCTGACCAGAACTCCCCCCACCACTGCAACTCATTCCCATTGCCCCCTCTAAGGATTAAGAGAAAGAATAAAAATAAAGAATACATGGAAGGGAGAGGAAAAGAGGGGGGAGAGAATAAGAGAAAGAAAAACAAAAACGGCTAGTGAGAGGAATGGGGGAAAAAAATTTATAAAAAAAATTGGGATAGAGAAAGATAAAAGGGTAAGGAAGGAGAAGAAAGAGTGGTACATCCTAAAATGTACCATAAGGGGTTTTAATACTGTTCAAAGTGGAGGGGACTCAGGGAGCGCAAAATGTCCATGGGTTGGGGGTGCAAATTACTTGTCTTACCTTGGGTGCTGACAGCCCACACTTCGAAAATAATTTTATTGTTGGGGGTCCCCACAACTTGGGAAATTTTATCAAGGGGCCACGGCACTAGAAAGGTTGAGAACCACTGACCTATGGGAACAAGAACTTAATGCTGCCAATGACCTGAAGCCTCTTTACAGCCTGTTCTTGTCCACATGCTGCATGCCTTTTTTTTTTAAACAGCAAGGTCAAATTGTCTGTAAGGGGATTAAAAAAAAAACAGACACTGTCGAAGTCACCATGTTTTACCTCTGCCTCCTGGGCTGGCTGGGTAGAATAACGAATACTTCATTAATCCCAACAGGGAAATCATTAAGTTACATTTACAAAAAAAAAATAATATATAGTCTCGATAACAAAATCACACTAGAAGCAAATTAATATATACAATAATCATGTATTAAAAAAAAAAAAAAAAATGAAAGCTAAACTTTCCAGAGGAAGGCAAAAACCCCAAATAAAGCATGGTCCAATTTGCTCCAGTTGGGGAAAAAAATTATTTCTGATCTCCCAGGATCAACCACTCCTGGTGTTATTACCTCTAAAATATTATATTCTGTGCATTTAGGAATACATCAAGCACTTTTTTAAAACAATCTACTGAGCTGGCCAGATCTAGTTTGTGAGGGAGTCTATTTCACATTTTCACAGCTCTTACTTTGAAGAAGTCTTTCCGCATGTGAAGGGTAAATATATTTTCCTCTAGCCATAAAGAGTGCCCCGTTGTCCTCTGTAATGACCTGAACGTGAATATGAACTACATGTATTTATACATGTTGTTTATATCACCCTTCTCAAGAGAGAAAAAAATCAGTTTTGCTAATCCTTCTTTATAGCAGGTCCTTCATTCCTCCTCTCAGTTTGGTTGCCCTTCTCTGCACTTTCCCTAGTTCTTCGATATCCTTTTTGTGATCTGGTGCCCAAAACTACAAATTCCAGATGAGGTCTTACTAATGATTTGCACAGGGGCACAATTATGTCTCTCTCTCTCTCTGGAGTACATACCTCTTTAAATACAAGAAAGTCCTTTCTTTATTTGCTTTTATTAGGCCTATAATCTACCAGGACACTCAGATTCTTCTCCAACATTCACTCCCCAACTGTTTTCCTCCTAGTATGTATGATGCATGCATGTTTTTTTTTTTTTTTACTTGAATAGCTTTTATTGGGAGAAGTCATAAAAACATTTTAGCAACAAGTGTTACAGAACAGTACACATCATTAATACAGTAAGAGGATGACATTTTGTGCCTTTTAGGAAAATATCATTCAATCGACAGATATATAACTTTGCAGACTTATAGTGGTCAAACAATTGCAATATAAAAATAAAGCAAACAAAGATGTCTATTACCAGATTCAAGTGAGAAAAGGCTATAAAAATAGAAAATTAAGAACAGAAAACAAAAACAGGCCTCGCAGGTCAATCTTGGAATCACAATAGCCACCATGGTGTCCATTTAGCATTGTGGATCTGAATCGTATCGTGGAGTGTGTGAAAGATTTTTTCAGATAACATAATCCGATCCATTCTGGCAGAAACCTGAGCAAAGGGGACCTCTCAAGGGTTTAGGAGTGTCAGGGATCCTCTCAAATAAAAGGCAATGGTTGTGTGTCACGGCCACATGATTACCAGCGAATTTGTCAAGAAGAGCAAAGGCCTCTTGGCAAATTGGAGAAATCTTCTCACACTCCCAAAATATATGGAGGAATGTACCAGAGACGGGACAGCCTTGAAAACAGCAGGAGGAGGTCTGGGGGAATATCCGACTCAAACGCTGTGGTGTGAAGTACCAGCGAATAAAAAGCTTGATCGCCGTTTCTCTGAAAGAGAGAGAGACCGTACACCTCCAAAGATTCCGCCAGTTCGCCTCCCAGTCCTCCAGGCTATAGTCCAAGGACAACTCCGACTCCCATTGTAGCATATGTTTTAGCTTACTACTAAATCCATTAAGTATCATTGTATTGTATAAAATAGAAATAAGGCCTTTCTGCCTGGGGCCAGACTTACAAAGGGATTCAAAGGGTGAGTGTGGGCTGGAAGGGATAAGAGCGTAATGGGTCAAAAAGAAATGCCGTATCTGCATATATTTATAAAATTCACCCAGGGGAGCCCCCTTAAGGGATTGAAGTAGAGAGAAGGATATACATTTACCCTTGTGTTGTAAATCTTCTAGAGTAGTCAAACCTAGCCCAGTCCACCAACTGAATGAGTCAGGATCTGTGAAGGCTAAAGGGAATCTGAAGTCCCCTAGAAAGGAGGCACCAGGAGGGGCCCCCGATAGCAGACCTAAGGAGGGGCCATAATGTCTCCACAATCTAACTCCTTGGGCAACTATAAGGTTCCGACTTGCTAACTCAGGGGGACGAGGACAGGAAAACCACAACAGGCCAGGCAAGTAACAGGGTAGAATGGAATCCCGTTCAAATCTAACCCAAGGAACCTTAGGTTTCTTGATGGACCATTGAGCCTGCTGTGTAAATCTACTGGCTAAGTAATAAAGCCAAATTTGTGGGACACCCAAACCCCCCGCTCTGTAGGTTCTGTATAGAACCGTCCTAGCAAACCTAGCAGGCTTGTTTCCACAAATAAATAGGTTGATAAAGTATTGAAGTTTTAAAATATATGCTTTAGGGATCAGGAGGGGGAGGGAGCGAAACAAATATAAGATCTTAGGTAAAATTGACATTTTTATCGCAGTGACTCTACCCAGAAAAGAAATGTTGCAAGTAGACCAATATTTAAGAAGCGTTTTGAGATTAGCCACTAATGGGGGGGAATTTAAGTCAAACATGTCACGAAAATCTCCAGGGATCCTCACACCAAGATATGGAAGAGAAGACTGGGCCCAGGTGAAGGAAAATGTGCTCCTTAAGTTCTCGAGCTTAGCCGGGGGGAAGCCAATCGGCAGGGCCATGGATTTGGAGACATTAACCGACAAACCCGACAACTCAGCAAAAATGAAAAGGGTGTTAAATAGGTTTGGGAGCGAAATTATGGGATTGGTCAAAAACAGCAGTACATCATCAGCATACATACACAGTTTATACTCCGAGTCAACTTTTACATACCCCGTAATGTCTGGGTGTTGTAGTATGGCGATGGCCAGGGGTTCAATTGCAAGGGCAAAAATTAAAGGGGAAAGGGGGCAGCCCTGTCTGGTTCCCCTACCGAGCTTGAAAAAGTCAGAACAGCAGCCCGGAATCTTTATCCGAGTGCAAGGGTTCAAATAGAGGGCCTGAAATGCTCTTAGAAATTTCCCCCTGAAGCCAAAACGATTCAAAATACGAGATATATACTGCCAGGAGACAGTATCAAACGCTTTGTTTATATCTAAACTTAGCAGAAACAGTTTCTTAGAAAAGAGATTAGCATCCTGAATTACATTCGAAACTAAACGAATATTGTCCGTAATCAGGCGGTGGGGGATAAATCCTGATTGGCAAGGAGAGATTAAGGAGGAGATTACACCACCCAATCTGTCTGCCAGGATTATGCTAAATATTTTTAAATCATTATTAATGACAGAAATAGGTCTGTAATTTTGAGGCAATGCATGATCCTTATTTGGCTTGGGAATCAAGGACATATTTGCCAAGAGCATTTCTTCAGGCAAAACCCCCCCTTTGAGGACTGAATTAAAAAGACTAGTTAATTTAGGGATAAGTTGGAGGAGAATTTTTTTATAGTAGACTGCCGAGAAACCGTCAGGTCCAGGGGAAGAAGTATTTTTGAGGGACTTTATCACATTCAAAACCTCTGATGGGGATATAGGGCGGTTCAGGGAGTATACCAGAGAAGAGGAAAGGGAGGGAAGGGGTAAATCATCTAACCAAGACCTAGCCTCCTCAGAAGGAGCTGAACGCTGTTGCACTAGTAGCTTAGAGCAGTGTTTCCCAACTCCAGTCCTCAAGGCACACCAACAGGTCATGTTTTCACGATTTCCATTATTTTGCACAGGTGATTCGATCAGTTTCACTGCCTTAGTAATTACCACAGCTGTTTCAATTGAGGGAAATCCTGAAAACATGACCTGTTGGTGTGCCTTGAGGACTGGAGTTGGGAAACACTGGCTTAGAGTAATAATCCTGAAAGATTCCGAGAACCTCTTTGGGGTGGAAAACAGAGCCGCCCAAGGGGGTGGAGAGCTTATAAATATGCGGAGGGCGGAAAGATTGATTTAGCTTCCTCGCCAACATAGTGGAAGCAGTATTACTGTGGAGTAAAAATTTGACCCTGGACCAGCGCAGGGATTTCTCCGGCTTAGCTGAGAGTAGGGAGTCAAGTTCCAATCTTTTTTGGTCAATAAGCCGTCTAGTGGGTTCTAAAACCAATTTTACAGGGTCTTTGTAAAGACTGTCCAGCTCAGCAGAGAGCTGCACCATCTTAAGTTTAGCTGAGGTATTACGGGCCGAAGCTAGTTTAATGAGCACTCCCCTCAGTACTGCCTTATGTGCCACCCAAAGAGTAGAGATAGGGGTCTCAGGAAGTCGTTTGCTGTAAAATAGGAATCTATAGAGTTGGCTACATCAGATTCAATCAAAGGGTCCGAGAGGAGTGCCTCATTCAGACGCCAGGTATAGGGGTAAGGGGTTAATTTAATGAATTCTGTAGAAAAAGCCATATGTGGTGGTCTGACCATACACAGTTGTGAATATCTGCTGAGCTTGAATTAGCTAAGATCACTGGGGTAGACAGAATGTAGTCCAATCTAGCGTAACTGCAATGGGGATGTGAGAAAAAGGTATACTCCTTGGCGCCAACATTATGTGCGCGCCAGGTATCTATCAGCTGTAGGTCTATCAGTCTACGGGAAAGGGATTTGGGAAAAGCTTTTGAAAAGGGAGAGACTTGACTCCTATCGAGAGAAGGGTCAGCAACCATGTTAAAGTCTCCCCCAATTATCATATGAGGGGACTGAAACTTCTCTAGGATCTCCAGGAAATAAATAAAAAATGAGGCAGTAGAATCATTGGGGGCGTAGACACTCGCTATAGTGCATTCCCTATTTTGAAGGATACCTTTTATAATTACAAATCTGCTGTCCTTGTCTTTATGGACATGTTGAATTTCCATGGGAAGAGAGGAGTGCAGGAAAATAGCCGCTCCCCTACTCTTCGAGGTATGGAGTGTATAAAAAGCCTGAGGGAAACTTCTATGAAAATACTTCAGGTGGGACGCCTGCGAGAAATGAGTCTCCTGGAGGAGCAGGATTTTAGCTCCTAGCTGTTTATATTGTGAAAAGGCTTTTTTGCGTTTGACTGGGGAATTAAATCCCTTCACATTGTGAGATAAACAATTAATAGCCATGACCGCTTATAATGAGGAGCCCATAAGTACGATAAACAGAACCATCTCTATTGGTTGAGGGAATACCGATATTTCCGCAGGTGCCCATTCCATGAGAAGCATACACTTAAATATACATATGACCCAGACAAAGACCAGGAGCATTACAATAGACCATTGAGCCGTGACACCTACAACAGTAGTTTCAAAAAGGACCCTGAGAGTGAAAGTACCATTCGATAGAGCAAAGGAATAAATCTCAAGTAAGTTCTGCGATGCTGAAACAGTTAAAAAATAAAACAAACTGAGCAAAAAAAAGAAAAATTAAAAAAGAAGAAAAAACATCAGGATGGATCAGGGACAGTATATGTCCTGACAAAAGAGTCAAAAAGAACAGAGACTAATAAGTCTCACTAACCAGCAATTAAACGACTGTGGTAGCAAGTGAAGCACAAATAACAGTTTGAAATTCAGGTCACCTTATTGGTGGAAATCAGTGAAATCGCTGGGGTGGAGAAACATGCAACGGCACCTCAGGACAGACAGCTGATCCGATTAAGGAACTAAAGTTGGGGTGCAGGAGAAAAAAGTAAGTGGAAGAGAAAAAATATTCAAGTCCTCTGTACTTTGAAAGGGTAGACTGCACTTCAGATTCTGGGGGATGCCTCTTCATATCTGATCCTCCGACGATCACATCTGGCAGGGGGGTTTGCCAAATCTGTGAAGGTCTGGGGGTAGAAGGAGGGCGATGAATCGCTTCCGCCTCGAGCAGACCTAATTTAACCAGGATCTCCTTACCCTCGACGACATTCATAGTGGTATATGTAGAGCCGTTATGAGGAATCATAAGCTTAAATGGAAATCCCCATTTATAACGAATACAGGCTTCCTGCAAGACTGTCGTAACTTCCTTCATACCTCTGCGGCGGTCAAGTGTGGCCGGCGAAATATCTGGGAGGATCTGTACTGTAAACTCATCAATGGTGATTCTCGGGGTATTGCAAGCAGCTCTCAGGATCTCCTCCTTGATCAGGAAGTCTTTGAGACATAGCACAATGTCCCGAGGGGGTTTATCAGCCGGTGGTTTAGGTCTGAGGGCTCTATGAATCCTGTCACATGTAAAGGCTGCGGCATCACGGTCAGGTAACAGGGACTTAAACAGTCGGGTGACTACAGGGATAAGTTCTACGACCGTCTCTGGAAACCCACGCAGACGTAAGTTATGACGTCTGTTTCGGTTGTCAAGGTCCTCGACCTGAGATTGGAGTTGGGCGAAGGCTACCGACATATTCTCATGCTCCCTGCTGAGATCGCTGTATGCTAGCGCGAGTTCATCGTGCTTCGTTTCCAGCAGATCAGTGCGGAAACCAAGGGAGGCAATCTCCTGGGACAACGCATTTGCCGTCTTATTCAGTTCAGCCTGGAATTTAGAAGCCAGACGGTTGTACATCGTTTCCAGGCTAGAGTCTAGGTCAGTCTTAGAGAGAGCCGTCGGGTACTTACAGTCAGGTGGTTGTGCCAAAGAGCCGGGATCAGGAGGCAGCGATGCCGAGGCGCCATGTTGAGCCATGCTGTACCTTTCCCTTGTACGGAGGAGATAGTGGGTCAGCGAGGTTTGGGAAGTCCCCTTCGATTTTTTCTTGGATGAAGTCATGCACCGTGCTCTTCTGAGTCAGGGGGTGATAGGCAAACAACGAAACTGGCAGAAAATAGCCCCCAAATAGCTACATTAGTCCCGCTGTGCACGGAGCTGTGCAATCAAGCGTCCATCACGTCCAGCGCCGCACATGCGCCCCCGATGCATGCATGTTTTTAACCCCCATGTGCATAACTTTACATTTATCAACATTCAACCTCATTGGTCACATAATTGTCCAATTAAATGGTGCATTTGAGGGCGGTTCGTAGGTTGGACACATCCTGTAAGGACGTTATTCTACTACATAGCTTGGTGTCACCTGTAAACACTAAAATTGTACTTTTAATCCCAGACCTCATATCATTTATAAATCTGTTAAAAAGTAAAGCCCTGTACACACGATCAGATATCTGATGGAATCTAATCCAATGGATTTTTTCATCCGATATCCAATGAAGCTGACTTTCATCAGTCTTGCCTACACACCATCGGTTAAAAATCCGATCGTGTCCAACGCGTTGACGTAAAACACTATGATGTGCTGAGAAAAATGAAGTTCAATGCTTCAGAGCATGCGTCGGCTTGATTCTGAGCATGCATGTATTTTTGACCGATGGATTTCCCCACAGACGATCGTTTTTTTCTATCGTTTTTTTAACCATAAGAAACATTTAAAACAGGTTCTATTTTTTTTCACTGCTGGATAAAAAAAAACGATGGAACTCACACACAATCGGTTCCTCCGATGAAAACGGTCCATCAGTCCGTTTTCATCAGACAAACCGATCGTGTGTACAGGGCTTAAGGGTCCCAACACTGAACATTGGGGTGCACCATTAATGATCTTAGACCATTCAGAGTAAGGCTCATTAATCACTACTCTCTGTATATGGTTTTCTATCTTTTTACAAACTGAAATCTCCAAGCCTGTAGATTTTAATTTACACATTAGCTGCACATGTGGAACTGTGTCAGATGCTTTAGCAAAACATACCATGGATATCAATCTCTTCTTTGGCACTGTGCTGTGCTAGATACCTCTTGCTGAGTCATCCTGTGTTTTGCCTGCTAGCCTGCCTGCTTATTCCTGCCTGATCCTGATCCTGCCTGTACCAGTATCCAGTACCCTGCTGCCTGCTGCCCTTGTTCCTGATCCCAGTTCTGGTTCCCCTTCCTGACTATTCCTAGCATCTCCCGATTTACTCTGTTTACCCATTCTCCTCTTTATGTTTGTATGTATTGGATTATAGTTAGTTTGCTAGTTAGATTTTATGTCAATTGGTTAGTTAGTTTGTTATTTAGAGTTTGTGTCACTCTGGTTTATGGTTCACTACATCTTCACATCTGCTGTATATTCTGTTTGTTGGTGCATGTATGTGTTTAATTTTACTATTAGTAAACTTACTTCATTATACACAGTCTGATTTCAGTTTCCTAACAGCAGCTACACAGACCTTGCTGCTGGATGAAGGGCCGGTGCTACGACTAGGCACAATAGGTAGCCGCCCAGAGCGCTCTGCTGCCTAGGGGCGACCGGCTGATGGTTTCTATCCACGTCTGCATGCTCTTTAGGATGCAGCATGTAACTAACTCAGCCTAGGTGCAGCACTGGAGCCAGCGCTAGAGGAAGCAGAGCCAATGCTTCCTGTATAGCGGCGCCTTGTGTCACATGGGCAGGGCGAAGGGGGTGGGGTCAGGGGTGTAGCCAATGGGGGCGGCAAAATTAGGTTTCACCTAGGGTGTCAAAAATCCTTGCACCAGCGCTGGCTAGATGCATGCTCTGAGTATCCCTGACAGTTTCAGTTCAGTTGCCTTGTCCACATCTCCCTCCCCATGCCTAGCCAGCCTGAATCTTGTAATGATTCTCATACTACTCTAGACTCCTTTGTCACATTTTTTTGATGGTGTTTCCACTCCAGATTCCGCCTATGTTTCTCCTTAAACTTTCTCAACTTCGTCCTTTGGTCCCTCTGGATTGTTATCCCCCTATTACCAGCTCTAATGCCGCGTATACACGGTCGTTTTTTGCGATGAAAAAAACTACGTTTTTTAAAACGTCATTTAAATTGATCGTGTGTGGGCAAAACGTTGTTTGTCTTCAAAAAAACGACCAAAAAAAAATTCCAACATGCTTGAATTTTTTGTGTCGTTTTTCAAAACGTTGTTTTTTGTTTCACAAAAAGTCACCGTGTGTAGCAAAAACGTCGTTCAGAACAACGTTTTTCAACCCGCGCATGCCCAGAAGCTAGTTATGAAGCGAGCTTCAATGGAAAAGAGTGGTGAACGTAACCTTGCTTTTGTGAAAAAACGATGGTGTGTATGCAAAATTGTCTTTGAAAAGTGACGTTTCAAAAACGTCGTTTTTTACTTCACAGAAAACGTCGTTTTTTTTCATCGCAAAAAACGACCGTGTGTACGCGGCATAAAAGTCCTCTTCTTCTCCAAAGAAGAATATCCTTGATATCCCTCATTACCCACAGTTTGTTATTTGAATAACAATAAAGTGGCCACAGCACAGAAATCAGTAAAAATGTAGATCAATTTTCTTAAAAGACAGTGAATCCACAAGCAGTGTGTGTTAGCAGAAGAAGCACAGTAGGCTGACTAGCTACCGCTGTCATGCACTGTAATCCGGACCCGCCGCGTAAAGATGAAATGGCAACAGCGTCTATGGATGTATTTGAGGAGCAGAGCAAGCACCAAGGGGTGTAAAAATGGGCGTGTACAACGCATTTTTAGAGGCCCCATCTCCTTTGTCAAATACAAAAATCAGAGGGCAAAAGTGCATTTTATACCGACGGCTGGAAGCCAGTAAGAGCGGGCGGAAAGTTTAAGAATGATTTTTGTGAGCTGGCCAGGGACAGAACAGATGCATGTTAGTTTACAGCTGATTGATAATAAAAAAATCACAAAGATAAAAGTATCAACTAAGTTTTCTTGTAAGGCCAGTGGAAATGTCAGGAGTGCGATAAAAGCAACAGGATGGCATTCGGACAGAAAGATATATGCTAATGAGTCAGTGAGTGCACGTAGAGAAAAGCCAAGGCAAAGGTTGGTGCAGCACGCTCCAGATAAGAAAAAACTAACTCTCAGTGTGTGTACATACAGATGTAAAAGAGTAGATAGGTGGTTTAAAAAAAAAAAGAAACAAAACAAATTATCCACTGTTATTTGAATAACAATGAACAATTCTTGTTGGAACAACAGAGTCCAAACTAAAATTAATATTATGCACTCAGTAAGCCCATCATTATCTCTTCCATGTGGCTCACAAAGTGCATTGCAATCAGTTAACTTAAAACAGCCCCAAAAGTCATAGGACCCGTCAGACCATTTTTTTTTTACAGATGAGAGCACTGGAATGTTTCATTTGAAGTCTTGCAAAATACTATGGGGTCATCACTAGTGTTGCTCACGAATATTCGCATTGCGAATATTCGCTACGAATATTGCATATTCGAGTATTCGCGAATAACACGAATATCGCGGCGAATATTCGCTATTTCGAATATTCGAATTTTTTCAATTTTTTTTTTAGAACAGATCACATCCTAGAGATCCCCATCGACGTCTAAAAGCATTGCTGGTATGATTAGAGATCTTGGGCCGAGTAGCTGCAGCGCTCATTTTATATTGCCGAAAAATCGCAATGCGATTATTCGGCAATAGCGATATCGCGCGATTATTTTATATTGTAATATATCACGAATATTCTGAGCCAATCAGAGTGCTCCTTCCGCATTTCTCGAATATTCGCAATTATTGTGTATTGTAATATATCACGAATATTCTGAGCCAATCAGAGTGCTCCATTCCGCATTTCTCGAATATTCGCAATTATTTTATATTGTAATATATCACGAATATTCTGAGCCAATCAGAGTGCTCCTTCCGCATTTCTCGAATATTCGCAATTATTGTGTATTGTAATATATCACAAATATTCTGAGCCAATCAGAGTGCTCCTTCCGCATTTGCCGAATATTCGCAATTATTGTGTATTGTAATATATCACGAATATTCTGAGCCAATCAGAGTGCTCCTTCCGCATTTATCGAATATTCGCAATTATTTTATATTATAAAATATCACGAATATTCTGAGCCAATCAGAGTGCTCCATTCCGCATTTCTCGAATATTCGCAATAGCAAAAAATCGCAATAGCGAAAAATCGCAATAGTGAAAATTCGCAATAGCGAAAATTCGCAATAATTTAATTTCCAAAAAATATCACGAATATTCGTATTTAGCGAATATATCTCGAATATTCGACTATATATTCGAGATATATCGCGAAATCGAATATGGCATATTCTGCTCAACACTAGTCATCACATTGGGTTGGCAGAAAGTAGAAAATACACTGCCACAACAATAACATGTAGACAATTTCTAGGCAAATAATAAGTCAAGAGCCCCACAACCAGCAGCTCAAAGTCCGGGTAGCAAAATTTTTCCTTAATAATTATGTGACCAGAGATATGCAAAGTGTTAACAAAAATAACAAGCCCCTTTCCACTCATTGTGCATAAATCATTTTTCCTAGTTCTAATGCTGGCCAGACACAGAAGGTTTTTAACATCATAATCAATACATTTTAGCACAAGTTGTGTAGTGTGAAGGCCTACATGTAAACGTGGTTCTATGGGACTCTGCAAAGGGTTGGAGCCACCTGAAGACAGGAGCCTGGAAAGGAGGTTTTGGAGAGATCTAATGCCAGGCAACTACAGGCTCAAAACAAAAACCACACAACGACATGCAGACAGACATTGGAAGCGTGATTAGTAGTGTTGCTCACGAATATTCGCATTGCGAATATTCGTTACGAATATTGCATATTTGAGTATTCGCGAATAACTTAAATATCGCGGTGAATATTCGCTATTGCGAATATTCGTATTTTTTCAAATTTATTTTTAAAACAGATCACATCCTAGTGATCTCCATCCACGTCTAAAAGCATTGCTGGTATGATTAGAGACCCTGGGCCGAGTAGCTGAGGCGATCCTTTCATGTTGCCGAATATTCGCAATGCGAATATTCGTATTACGAATATTCGCGAATACTTTCTCTGCCCTTCTGTGTTTTGTGTATTAAAAAAAAAAATAATATTAGCTTTAGTTTAGTCATATAAGTAGAGTTAGTGTTTAGTGCATATTAGTTTAGTAATCCAGGAAATGATCTCCGTTTTCGCGTGTTGTTCACGCGCATGCGCGGACGAGAATTTCGCAATCAATTTTGCATTCGCATTAGCGAAATTTCGCATTCGCATTAGCAAAACTTTGCAAAATTTTTTTTTTTTGATAAAATATCACGAATATTCGATATTAACGAATATTTCACAAATATTCTTCTATATATTCGTGAAATATCGCGAAATCGAATATGGCGTATTCCGCTCAACACTGGTGATTAGTGCTTAGGTTTGTGTCACGATGACATTTTTTTAAGGGTTTAATAACACTGTTTATTGTTATCTGTGTTCCCTTCTCTTCCTGCCTTGACAGCAAGTGATGAGACATTTTTCAAACAGGGACCCAGATATAAACCTGTTTTTAGTAGAGTGTGAAAGGATTAAAACTACCAACGTTTTGATGCTATCTGTGCCTTTCTGTGTCAATGACAACTGCAGCACCCACTAATTCCTTGTAGGGACAAAAAGTATGGGCACACACTTTTTGAGAACTGCTTTAACAGTAATTTCTTTTTGTATCCTTTTTGTGTGTAATAGTTTATATTAAATGTGTTATCATAATTATTTGGTTTTATTTCATATACTCCACACAATGTTTTTCAATGTCAATGCCATTTCATGTACTACTTGACAAGTGAACACTTATTACCTACTGTATATCTTTTTTTTTTGTGCATGCATACAAACTTAAAAATGTTAAAGAAGAAATCAAGGAACAAGTGAACCCCAATACTAGGTCAGTTTAGCTTTCTGATGCCCCGTACACACGAGGGGGCCTCAGAACGAGAACGCTGCGAGGAGAGCTTTTGGTCGGGAATCCTGCCGTGTGTATGCTCCCTTGCAGTTTTTCCGACGGGAAAACTGCCAAACCCACCGGACAAAAAAAAAGAGAACCAGCTTTCTTTTTTCCCGCCGGGATTCCCGACTGACTTTTTCCCATCAGAAAACCCGGCCGTGTGTAGCAGAAACCGGACATTTTTGGCAGGTTTCCTGTGGGAAAAACTCAGATGGAGCTTAAATATGGTCAGGATTCCTGAGAAAAAGCTCTCATTAGGGTTTACCCAACTGGAAAACGATCGTTTGTACGGGGCGCCAGAGTTTTCTTTACTTTACTGTAGCTGGAATCACAGAGCTCCTGTGCAACTTCCGCCTGTATGATCAGTCAGGTTCAACGTCCCTAGATGAAAAGTTGAGAGCAGGTTCGCCGTTTTCCCCTCTGAATTTATGATGGACATTTTCCCCTAGTGGTAGGTGGGCCCATATTCTAATTTTAGTCCTGACAAGGTCAAAGAGGGGTTCTATATTGAGTGCGGTATAATCAGCTGGGTGTCTGGAGATCTCCCAGATATTTGATAGCGTCCACTCTCCGGAGTGGCATGTTTGACTGGGATTCAGATGGCGGGAAGCAATCTATCGGAAGGATTTGTGACTTCCCCCAGTTGATCTTGAGTCCAGAAAAGGTTCCAAACTGTTCGATCGTCTGGAGTTCTGCGTGAAGGGAGGGGCCTGAGTCAGCCAGATACAATAAAGTATCATCAGCATACATACTGATTTTTTTCTACCAATGGGCCTGTTCGACACCCCTCTATCTCTGGGTTGGTACGAATGGATATTGCAAGAGGTTCTGCAGCGAGGGCTTACAAGAGTGTGGAGAGAGGACAGCCCTGTCTCGTGCCCCTACTCAGGGCAAACAAGGGAGACAGCCAACCATTCGCCACCACTCTGGCTGTGGGGTCTTGGTAGAGGAGACTGACCCATTTACGAAACCTAGGGCCCAAGCCGTAGGTCTCAAGACAGCGCCACAGGTACCTCCATTCCACGGAGTCGAAAGCCTTAGCCATGTCTAGTGTCACTAGTACTCTAGAGCCTACATTGTCATGTGTGGCCTGTAAATTAATGTAGAGCCTCCGAAGGTTAAAGGAGGTATTATGCCCGGGCATAAACCCTGCCTGATCTGCATGTATTAAAGATAGAATAACTTTGTTGAGTCTATTTGCTAGTACATTTGCAAGGATTTTAACGTCTACCTGCAGTAGGGATATGGGGCAATAGGACTCTGGGTACCCAGGATCTTTTCCTGGCTTCGGAATAAGGACAATGGTCGCTTCTCTCATGCATGGTCGGGGGGGAGGGTGTGTGTCTCAAACATGCGGTTATATAATTGTAATAATAATTTAGGGGAGAGGATTTGGCTGTACTGAGAATAAAATTCAATTGGGAGGCCGTCTGAGCCCGGGGCTTTGGAGCGAGCGAATGCAGCAATAGCCTCTGTTATTTCCTCAGAAGTCAAGGGCGACTCGAGGAGGGCAGTCTGGTCAGCCTTCAGGGAGGGGAGAGTAATAGTGTCAAAGAACGAATCCATCAGGCCGTCATCCGCCGGGCTCTTGGACTAATATAGGTCGGTAAATGAATTTTCTGAATTTGGAGGACACAGTCGACGGGTCTGTTACGCGTTGTCCATCAGGTCCATGTAGGGAGATGACCACCGGTGGTCTATCTTCGCTATGGACTATATAGGCAAGGAGTTTACCAGCCCTTTCCCCGTGTTCGAATAGCTTTTGTTTGGCAAAGAATAATTTACGCCTGGCCTTTTCAAACTGTAATTGGTTCACTACTCTAGTCTGAAGTTTGAGCGCCGTCACCGCTTCCGGTGTCGGGTCAGCTGCGTATCTCTGATCCGCGTGGGACAACTCCAGCATCGCCTTATCGAAGGTATCCGCCGAATCTGACTTGTTCTTATTAATGCGGGAGATTAGGGACATGCGGGCATGAAGTTTGAAGTACTCCCATACCATCGCCGCAGGGGCAGATTTGTCGCTTGTCTTAGAAAAAAACTTCCACTCGTCCAAGAGATCATCCCCCTCTGGAAGCAATGAGAGCCAAAAAGGTTTCAAACGCCATGTTCGCCTAGGTTTGTCAATTGGAACGCTTAATGTGATCCAATACGGGCTGTGATAAGATAGCAATCTAGGGCCAAATCTGGCCTCTGACAGTCTGGGAGCGAGACCCTGAGAGACTATAATGAAGTCTATTCGCGACATGGAGCTATGTGCAGCAGAGAAACACGAGTATAACCATTTGTGGGGGAATTTAAATCTCCAGGAGTCAATTAAATGAAGGGAGGTGATCAGTTTAGAGAATTTAGTGGCAGTCCCCATTCCCGGGGTAGGAGGGGGCGTACCTCCAAGCCTATCCAGGGTGGGGTTGAGAGTGGTGTTGAAATCCCCCAGCCAGACCACCTGGACCGTGGGATATTTTGCCATGAAAGCAATCCCTTAAAGTATTATAGGCATGGAGAAGGGGGGGGCATAAAATGCTAAAATAAGGAACGGTTCCCCATAAAGTTTTACAGACAAAAACACATAGCGGCCCTGCAGGTCCATGTATACGGATTCCTGAGGAAAAGCTCTCACTTGAGTTTTCCCAACGGGAAAACTGGTAGTGTGTACGGGACATCAGAGTTTTCTTTACTCTACTGTAGCTGGAATCACAGAGCTACTGTACAACTTCCGCCTTTATGAGTAATCAGATTCAACGTCCCTAGATGTTCCCTATGAGATAATGAATATACATTTTTTTGAGTTCTGGTCCACTTTAAGTAAGAAATACCCTTCAGATGTTCCTTTGTGGTGCTACAAATTACTTATCAAAAAAATGTATTACTAGTCTATAAACACAGCCTACATCTTTTTTTCCTTTTCATTTTTGGTAATTTTGCTCTGCGGAGCTACATTATTTATTTATTATTTCATTGTTCCTTCCTCCTCATGTCAAAACAGTAGAAAAAATGCTGCATATGTGTGTTCACTTTTCATCTTCATACATTGTAAAAGGCTGAACGAGTTAAGATATTAGCATCAGAAAAGACAGAACATCTTTTAGAAACAGACAAAAGTAATGTTGAATAAGAGAATGGTAAGAGTGAGTCATGTCACGGAGAAGAACAGTTTATATCATGCAATTGAAATGCTAAGCAGTTTGTGGGAGCAGAAGCTGTGAGTCTTTTTCAGATCACTTGAAATAAAACATGTGGATCTGCGTGATCTGCCATAACTCGTCTATTTAAACTCTAGTATGTAGAAACTGACAGACACTTCACAAATGTGTATAGAGCTGCCTTCATTGTTTCCACACAAATGTTTATTTGTGTTTTTTCGTTTTTATTTATGACATTAGAAGAAAAATCACACATCATGCTGAAGTATGAGGAAATTGTACAAAGTTCAGAGACATGTTAAATCACAACTGCTTACTTTGCTCTTTAGGGGAACATATCTGCTCCCGGTACTGGTGATATCTTGTTCAGATTTCAGATCTGAAATAAAAAAAGTAGTGGATTTTGGCTTCCCCCTACTTAAATTATGTTATATTATGTATTATCTTGTCTTTTCCTATAATTAGCTAGTCTGTCAAGGGTGTAATGAAATGAATGGTAATGATACAATAACTATGTTACTGTAACTATAAAAATAAACACAATGCTCACAGAATTAAAGGTCTTATTTATTTACAAAGAAAATAGAAATACTAACATAGAAAACTAAAATAATTAAACAGAGAATAAAAATGAAAAGAGCAAAGATGATACATTATTTAAGACCTTCCTCAGGGTTCTGTTGGCTGGGCTCCAGAAGAAAGAGAAAGAGAGAGGGGGGGTCCTTCATCATTGGCCCTAAAATGTTAAAGCACTCACAGACACAACCCACACAAACACCCTCTGCCTGCCCGTGTAGTACTCTGTCCAATAAAAAGCTATAAGGGGCTGTTCTTCCTAATCACCAGGAAGTATTATATTACCCTGAACATACTCTTTGGCCTCGTACACACGATCGGACATATCCGATGAAAACGGTCCGCGGACCATTTCCATCGGATATGTCCGATCTGGAGTTTGATCCGATGGCGTGTACACACCATCGGATCAAATTCCCCGCCGGCGGACGGCGCGGTGACGTGTCGGTGACGCGGCGGTGACGTCGACGCCGCCACGTCACCGCACCAGGAAGTAAAACACTTCCGCGCATGCGCCGAATTCATTCGGCGGCGGCGGTGCGGGACGACATGTCTGCTGGTAAGTGTACTAACCAGCAGACATGTCGGGCGGACAGATTCCCACCGGATAGATTTCAAAGCAATCTACAAATCTGTCCGCTAGCCCATACACACGATCGGAGATGTCTGCTGAAACGGTCCATCGGACCGTTTTCAGCGGACATATCCCCTCGTGTGTACGAGGCCTAAGAAGTATGTTACTGTCTTCCACAAGGGATCAGCATTACTCTGTGAACACCTGACTTGACCCAGGTCAACAATCAATTGTACATCTGGTTCCTTTAAAGTCATTGCAAGTTAGGAAATCAGTCATTTTAATTTTCACCTCACCAGGAGGTCTGAGCTGATGCTCCTCTACCCCCTATACATCACATCAGGAGGCCTATGCAAGAACATCCTTCAGGAGATGAATTCCCATTTTTGTGACCCCTTGTTACAAACACCCTGCTGTGTAAATTGATTTGCCTGGTGCTTCAAGATAACCTCCAGCAGGCCATATTATTATTAATACAATACAGGATTTATGTAGCGCCAACCGTTTGAGCAGCACTTAACGGCTCTGTAATAACCAAAGAGCAAAATTCATAAATGTCTGATATTAACCATATTGCACCTTTCAACATGATCCCTTTCAAGATTTCATTTAACATTTGGAGGGGACCAAAAGCCTACTTTAAGGCACAGAAATAGATGATTAGACATAACTCTAAGGCCGCGTACACACGATCAGTCCAAACTGATGAAAATGGATTGAAGTTCAGTTTCATCCGTCCAAACTGACCGTGTGTACGCCCCATCAGTCTGTTGTCCTTCAGTCCAAAAATGTAGAACTTGCTTTAAAATCGGACCGATGGACGCCTACCGATCGGTCAAAACCGATGGTTAGTACGCAAAAGCATCGGTTCAAAACTGCGCATGCTCAGAATCAAGTCGACTAATGCTTGGAAGCATTGAACTTAATTTTTTTCTGCACGTCGTTGTGTTTTACGTCACCGCGTTCTGACACGATTGGTTTTTGAACTGATAGTGTGTGTACGCACATCAGACCATCAGTCTGTGAACCGATGAAACTGAACTTCAGTCCATTTTCATCAGTTTGGACTGATCGTGTGTACAAGGCCTTACAGCTTTGTTGTTTCTTGTTACAGTTGCAGTGTTAAAATAATTGAATTTCAAATTTTCCATTTTCCTTTTCTGACAAGCTCTATGTAGGCACAAACTCCCACCTAGACGCCCAAATCTATCTACATAACACTGGCCTGGGGGAGGGAGTCAAAGTTAGGCCCTGCAGATGGAGGTATGGGCGGGGCATATCCAGTGGTAGGCTGACATGGAGGTCGTAAGGAAAGGAAAATTACAGTAAGTATTTAATATTCAATTTTCTGTTTTTCTGTTTTCCCTTGTGGGTAATAGGTACCGGTATATTTTACTGCGAAGCAGTACTACGAAGTAGTCACATCCTCAAATAAACATAGAATTTTCTTTATTTGCCCTTCTGGGCAAGGCAACTGAAAAGCCTGCAGAAAGTTCACCGAAATGCTAGGGTGGGGAACTTTCTGGAAGCAGTTCAGAGCAATGTATGAAGGTGCACTGAGGATCTGGCCTGGATTTTCACGGTAAAGTGTCAAGCCAATATTGGACAGGATCAATCTACGTACTTGGAGGCACAGTGAGTAAATGCCTGGAAGTGTGCTGGTGCTGCCAAGGTGGGATTTACCCTACTGGGAACACCAAGTATTGTGCTGGTAGTCTCTGCAAAGAGTTGGGAGATGCCCCTAAAGAGAGTAAGCAGAAGAGGGAATCCTCTGAGGACTTTGTGCACACGATAATTTTTTGTGATGAAAAAAAAACGAAGTTTTCTGTGAAGTAAAAAACGACGTTTTTGAAACGTCACTTTTCAAAGACGATGTTGCATACACACCATCGTTTTTTTCACAAAAAGCAAGGTTACGTTCACCACTCTTTTCCATTGAAGCTCGCTTCATAACTAGCTTCTGGGCATGCGCAGGTTGAAAAACGTCGTTTTAAAAAACGTTTTTGCTACACACGGTGACTTTTTGTGAAACAAAAAATGACGTTTTGAAAAACGACACAAAAAATTCAAGCAGGTTGGAACGTTTTGCCCCCACACAATCAACTTAAATGACGTTTTAAAAAACAACGTTTTTTTTCTTTTTTTTATCAATAATAGTTTTATTTAGAAGGTTTCAGTACACTCATACAAATAAGATCATTCACATAAATGACATCTAATGGAGTGGTCTATACTCTCCGTGACAGCTTTTACCGTTGCATCCGACCTGTTGTGTACCCTCTCATAGGGCAGCTGGAAGGTTGCGTTAAAGTGCAGCTACATACATCAGTTAAGTGCAAGATACAAGGATAGAGAGAAAAAAGCAACATGTGAGTGCAACAACCTCGTTTTGAACCATCTAGAAGCACCCGTGATTTCACGGGTGTAGATAAGAAGAGGAGAGAAGAAATAGGAACAAGAAAAAAAAGGGGGGGAGGGAAGAGGGGAAGAAGGGTGAGGGAGGGAAGAGGGGAAGAAGGGGGGGGATGGGAGGGGAAGTCACCAGTGTGGCCCACGTACCTGCTCACGATATCTCCTCCCGACGGTGCCAAAGCCCCCAGACCTCGTCGTGGGCCTCTAATCTGTCCGTCATCCTGGCTGTCATCCTCTCCATTAGTTCCACATCTTTGATCCTAGTATATAGGGCCTCGGGGGGGGGAGGGGCGGAGCGCTTCCAGTGTAGAGCTACCAGACAGCGCGCTGCTGTGAGGATATGTCTGGTCAGTTTTTTGTAGGGTGCTGGGAGATTCGGTGGGGGTAATCCTAATAGGTAAACTTTCGGGGTCAAGGGGAGCGTCCGATCCAGAAGTCTGTCCAATAATTGCTGGACCGAGTTCCAGAAGGGGACAATCATCGGGCAACTCCAGTAAACATGGATAAGCGTTCCCTTGTCCTGTCGACAACGCCAGCAGCGGTCTGAGGTGGTCGGGTAAATGGCGTGAAGAACGTCAGGTGTCATGTACCAGTAGTAAAGGATTTTATATATGTTCTCCTTGTACAACGTGCAGATCGAGCTTTTCGCTGCTTGGGACCTGATCACCCGCCATTGTTCCACGGATATCTCTTCGCCTAGGGCCCTATCCCATTTAAGCATGTACGCGTGTTTGCCCATAATGTCTACAGGCCAGGCGTTCAATATTTTATATATGTTTGAGATCAAGCCCTTCTGCGCCATGCCCGCCACCATCAGCTTCTCAAAAGCTGTTGGGGGGGAAAACCGCAGGTTTGGGGCGAAGGTCAGCGCATAGTGGCGAATCTGGAGATATCCATAGAACTCCTGGCGCGGCAGATCATGTTTGGTCTGGATGTCCGCAAATGTGCGCAGTTTACGAGTCAGGGGATCCACTAGATCCCTGAAGTGAAAAAGGTTGCGAGCCGTCCATGGGGCTGACATTCTGCGGGTGAGGCTATCAGGGATTTTGGGGTTGCTGGCGAAGGAGGTCAGAAGGGAGCTGTCGGAGGTTAGTTTATGTTGGCGTATCAGCTTGTGCCATGTACGTCTAAGCTGGATCATTGGGCCCAGCATGCTGCCGGGATCAACCTCCACGTCTGCATTCCACAGCAAGTTGTTCGGATGTACTGGGGCCAGCCAGAGCTTTTCTATTTGTGTCCATTTATTGTACGAGCGTAACGTGAACCAGGAGGCTACTGCCTTCAACTGGGTCGCTTGGTAGTACTTTACGAGATCGGGGTATGCTAGACCCCCCTCCGATCTCGCCGCCAGCAGTACCGACCGGGGGACTCTGTGGCGCTTGTAGTTCCATGTATACTGGAGCAGGTCTGTCTGGAGTTTTCTCAAATGGGCGTAGGGCACTGGGATAGGTAGGGTTTGAAATAGGTATAGAAGTTTTGGGAGGATCGCCATTTTCACCGCCGCTACTCTCCCCAAGAGGGAGATGTGGTGCTTTTTCCATTGTTGTAGAAGGGTCCTAATAGTGCGGAAAAGGGGGGGGGGAAGTTCTGCTGATAGAGGGTAGTGTAGGTGGGGGTGATGTGGATGCCCAGATATTTCAGTGAGGAGGCTTTCCAGCTATAAGGGAAGGTGGAGTGTAAGTGGGCCACCTCACCGTCAGGAATGTTGAGCGGGAGCGCTTCCGATTTGGACGCATTTATTTTGTATCCCGATAGCGCTCCAAAGCGGTCAAGCTCCACGTGCAGGTTCGGAAGGGATATCCTGGGCCGGGTGAGTGTGAGGATGATGTCGTCTGCAAATAATGATATTTTGAACTCTTGGTCTCTGACTAAGATCCCTTTGATATCAGGGTTTTGACGGATGGTGGCGGCTAAAGGTTCTACACAGAGCGCAAACAGCAGGGGGGACAAAGGGCACCCCTGTCTGGTGCCGTTAGTTATTGGGAATGCGGAAGAGAGGGCAAAGGGGGTCTTGACCTGGGAGGATGGATCGGAGTACAGATGTTGGAGAGCCCGCAGGAATGGTCCCCTAAGCCCTACATGTTGCAGCGTAGCGAACAAAAAAGGCCAGCCCAAGCGGTCAAAGGCCTTCTCGGCATCTAGGCCCAGTAATATGGACCTCTGGCCTTCCTTGTTCGTCACCTCTACTAGGTCAATAATTTTCCTTGTGTTGTCCCCAGCTTGGCGAAGCGGGACAAATCCCACCTGGTCTTTGTGTATGAGGGAGGGGAGAACCGAATTCAGTCGGACGGACAGTAATTTAGTGAAGATCTTCAAATCGGAGTTCAGAAGGGTGATGGGTCTGTAGTTGGCACATAGGGAGGGGTCTTTATCCGGCTTTGGGATCACCGTAATAAAGGAGCGTTGCATGTCCCCTGGAATAGGAGTGTCCCTGAGGAATGCGTTAAATAGTTTACACATGCGCGGCAATAGTAGGGGGAGGAATGTTTTATAGTATTCGTAGGGAAATCCGTCGGGTCCCGGGGCTTTGTGTGAGGGTAGGGATTTAATGGTCTGTTCTAGCTCCTCCTCCGAGATAGAAGCATTCAGAGGGGCTAGATCCGAGGGTCTAAGCTTGGAGACACCACTCTGCTCCAGATAGCATGTCATGCGTTGAGTGAGGTCAGGAGAAGGAGGGTTACTGGGGATGTCAGGGTTATTGTATAGAGTTGTATAAAAGTCAGCAAAGGTCTGGACTACATCTTTGGGGTGAGAGACTAGGTCTCCTGTTGTGTCACGGACCTGATGTGGGGTTGAGGCTTGGGTGTTGTCGCGTAGTTTTCTGGCTAGGAGGGAGTGGGCTTTGTTACCCCTGTCGTAATACTTTTGTCTAAGCCTAATTAGTGCTTTCTCCACTTTGCCCAGCGCTATATCTCCCAGGGTGTCCCTTAGTGTAGAGATTTTTTTCAGGAGTGATAAAGTAGGGGATTCCTGCAGCCATCTTTCCAGAATCTCAAGTTCTGCCTCTGTGCGCTGTTTCAGTGCCTGAGCACTTTTTTTCATAGCTGAGGACAGGCCAATGCACTTTCCCCTCAGCACCGCCTTATGAGCCTCCCACAAAGTGGAGAGGGTTACATCTGGGGTATCATTGTCCTCGAAGTAATTCCTCAAGGTAGATTCCAACTCCGTTTTTGAGGGGAGGTGCTGGAGGAGAAATGTGTTCAGGCGCCATGTGCAGGGTTTGGCCACCGGTGAGCCTATTCCTAAGGTCAGCAGGATTGGTGCATGGTCCGACCATGAGATCGGTCGGATCTGCACCGTCCTGACCAGCTGCAGGGCAGGGTTGTTTACAAAGAAATAATCGATACGGGAATGTGTGTGGTGCGGGGCTGAGAAATATGTAAATTGGTGATCGCCAGGGTGGAGAACCCGCCAGGCATCAAAAAGTGCATAACGTCTGGTTATTTGCCGGAACAGCCTCGAGTCTCTAAGTACTCGGTCTGAGGGTGCCCTGGGGCTCACCACGTGACGATCCAAATTGACAGATTGGACCAGGTTAAAGTCTCCCCCGATTACTAGAATCCCATTGTCAGTTCGGAAGAGGCGTGCATAGACCTTGGAGAGGAACCCAAGCTGTCGGACGTTTGGGGCGTATATAGTGCAGAAAGTCACCCTTTGGTCCTGCCACATGCCCTGTAGGATGATGTAGTGACCCTGTGGGTCACTGTAGTGCTGCGATCTGATAAAGGGAGATCCTTTCTTAATAAGTATGGCCACTCCGGCCTTTTTGCGGGGCCCTGAGGAGAGGTATATCTGAGAGTAGCACCGTGATGCGAAAGCAAAAGAGCCCTCTTTATCTAGATGTGTTTCCTGGACCATAATAATATCTGCCCCTGATTGCTTAAATTCCGACAAGGCCAGGTGTCTTTTCTTATCGGAGTTTAAACCGTGGACATTCAGGGATAGTATCTTAGCCATGGGGAGGTGTGGTGGTGAAGGGAGCTGTGCTTACCTGATACGGATGGAGGAGACATGGACGCCAGAGGCCGGGGGCCAGACACCGCAGGAGGAGAACCGAGACCAGCCCGGAGGCACAATACAGAGCCACATGATGACGGGGGAGGAGGGAGGAAGAGAGGATTCTAGAATAAAGAAGAGAGAAAAAAAAACATGAGAACAAAGCAACAAAAACAGAGCAATAACTCTAAGTATCGACCTATCAGGGCCAAGAGGCCCAGGTCCGAGCGGCTTCCCCCGGGCCCCACCAGCCCGGCCCCGAGGGGTCGTGCCAGGGGAGCCCAGGGGAACCCTGAAGCGACTATGCCGAACAATAGAACTGCATGTATCAGAGTCCAGGTGATCTGGGATCTAAATAGGGAAATGGGAGAAGGGGGGTGAAGGGTCTCTCTCTAAAGTCTCAGCCGAGACTTGCCCTTAATGTTAAACTAGACTAAAAGCTCGGGCTTGGGGAGTGGGTAATGCTACTAGTGGGGTTTCCAGGGCCAGGTCCTTGGTTGCCGGAGAAGGGTGGGGTATCTCGCGGGCCGGATCCCATGCCAGGGGGAACGGATCAGTTCTTCCTGTGGTGCCTATGTGGGCTTCTCTTGGATCCCTCTGAGCCTCTGGAGCGTTTGGGTGGCGGGACTTTTTGCCATACCAAGGGTGGCGGGGGTGGTGTGGCCACTAGGTCCCATTCTGGTAACTGGGGAATCGGAATGTCCAAGGTTTCACAAAATACTTGAAGATCCTCCGGATATCTCAGGGCGGCCGACTTGCCTTGAGTGTTCGCTGTAAGGCTAAACGGAAAGCCCCATCGGTACGGGATATTTTCGTCTTGCAGGGTGTGTAGTAACGGTTGTAGCAGCCTACGCTTTTGTAAGGTGATCCACGACAGATCTGGGAAGAGCTGGACTGGGACGTCTGCCAGGGTCACTCTGCGGGCGAGGCGGGCCTGACGCATTATTTCCTCCTTCAGGGGGTAGGAGTTTAGCCTGCATATTATGTCTCTAGGTTTGGAGGTGGACCCTTTGGGGCGCAACGCTTGGTGAGCTCTGTCCATTTCTATGGGTTTAGTCGGGGGGGCCCCGATCAGGTTGTTGAATAGGGTGTGTAGGGTAGAACGGACATCTTCGGGACCCTCCGATTCCGGTATCCCCCGGATGCGAATGTTGTTCCTACGCCCCCTGTTGTCCAGGTCTTCTAAGTGCCGCTGCATGTCTCTAAGCAATGTGCGGTGTTCCGTACCTTGCGTTTGTGTTCTGTGGATTGCCAGTTTCGTTTCCTGGATTTCCTCTTCTGCCATTTCCACTCGATCAGCCAGATGTTTGAGGCCCGATTGGAGGGTTTGGATCTCAGACCTGCAGGTGGATTTCACGTCCATTATGAGCTGTTTAAAATCCTCCTTAGTAGGCATCGCTTGCAGGTAGACAAGCCATTGTGGGGGAATGGATGGGCCGGTAGTTATATCTGGTGCTTGTGGGGGATAGGCAGGATGGAAGGGAGGCTGTGTGTGAACCTGCTGTGGGGGCCCCCAGATAGGGCTCCCAGATCTCCATCCCTCCTGAGAACCCCAGGTCTGGGCCTGTTGTGGTTGAGAGCCCTCCCCTCCCCTGTGCTGAGGTGACGATGGGCCAGAGGGACTCGGCCTGTGGGCAGACGATGCCAGTGGTTGTGGTTGGGGTGCAGCGTGTTGGGGAGACCCGGAAAGAAGTTGGTGCTGAAGCCCAGGGGGGGAAGGTGTACCCATCGAATCCTCTCCTGGACTAGTGAGCTGCCCGGTTCTGGATGTGGCAAACGGATGGGAGCTGGGATGGGCTGGGTGTGGCAGTGCTGGAAAGTCCTCCGCGTCCCCCGGGGGGTCTGGTGAGCTGGCCTCTTCTCTTCTCAGGGCCGGATCGGATGCTGAGCGGAGTAGCTGCGGGAAGGCCTCACAACATTGTGTGCAGTGCTCCGGGTGTCCCAAGATGGCGGCGTCCCGCCGCGAGGCCTGCGCGATGGAAGGGGACCAGGCAGAGAATGTGTGCTCACCCGACCAGCGGCGTCCGCTTCCGATCGTCTGCGGGAGGATCCCCTGGTCGTCTGGGATGGAATGAGAGAGCCGCGGGGGGACCGCGCTGCAGGCGCAGACGTGTCCGGCGCCATCTTGGAGCCCCTGCCCTGCGGGAGCCCGGGCTGCATAAAGAAGTCCCTGAGGTCCGTGGATGACCCCGGAGGGGGCTGGGATGATCACCTGGACTGGATGTGGAGGACCTAGTTGTTCTGGAGCGACCCATGGATGGTGGGTGGAAAATCCCCGAAATAGCCGGTAAGCTGTGGGCAGAGAGAGGGCTCTCAGACTAGGCTTGCATCCGAGTCGGCTTCCGGTCACGCCCCTCCAACGTTTTTTTTCATCGAAAAAAAACGACCGTGTGTACGCAGCATAAGTCTTCCCTACATCTCATCCAAGTTCAATGAGCATTAAACCTTAAAAGACACTGGCTGTCTGGTCATTGGTTTGGGAGCTGTTGTGTGTCTGGTTGACATGCGCTCAAGTGGGAATAGAACCTGGACAAATCTGCAAGGCCCATTTAGGGTATGTGCTACTGGACAAAGCAGATGTGTACTTTGTAACGCGGTTATTTTTTTGCAAGCATTGTCTTTCAAAACAAGCAGGATTCAAGCCTCTGTGGTCTGCAGTACTGCATTTGGCCAGAGGTGCGGGGGCGGGGTCGTCGGTGACACTTTGAACTGCTCGGAAACACTCAGAAACACTCAAAGTGTTTCTGAGCCTCTCCAAGTGTTTCCGAGTGAATCCGAATGGATCCAAGTGGTTTCTGAGTGTTTCAGAGTGTTTCAGAGTGTTTCTGAGTGTTTTGCCCCCCCACCCACATCTGGCCACATGCGGTACTGCATACAATAGAAGTCACTGTGGAACAAATTATCTGAGTTTCCATTGACTTCTATGGGGAAACTTGCTTTGATATACAAGTGCTTTGGATTACACACATTCTTCTGGAACAAATTATCATAATCATAATCATAATCCAAGGTACCACTATACTGTTTAAAAGTGATAATTCTTCTTAAAGTGAACCCAGACATTTCAAAGTCATAGAAAAAAAAACCTTAAGCTTGGCTTGGTCACCTTCTAATCCTTCCCATTGGTCAATATGGTCAATAATCAATTAATTGAGAGAATTCAGTTTGCAATCATTCAGTTTGCATTAACTTTAGATAATTTCTACCAATTTTTGTTAAATGTAGTTTTTGCTTAAGGTAAATTCTGTTTGTGCATTTTTACATCACATACTATGTTTATATTGTTGTTTGCAAGTTTTTATTGCAGCTTAGCCAAGAGGTATTCCATTGTACTAGGCATGTGTTTGCGGGTGTATCAGTGCACAGAGGGTTAACCGATAATACATGTTACATGTGGTATCTACTCTTCAGCACTTGCATTACACATTAGTGAATAGGAATTCAGAAGAACCCTTCATTTTATGAAGACATCTAAGGTCATTGTGATGCCTTGAAAACACTGTTGGTAATAGAAATTCCATACATACCTGTTGAAATCAATTGTTATGCAGCAACTATTGCATGTTACAAGGACACAATAATAATAATAGGAATAATAAGGTATTCCAGCAAAAGTCTTCAATCACCATTGTTTGACTATAGGGCTCATGAATTTAATTGTTTTGTGCTGTATCTTTTTCTATAGTGGGACCTTGAAATTAGCTATTGAGATTTACTTGAATTGTTATTGATTATTCAACAGAAAGGGCATGATCTATGTGCAATGCATTCCATATATAAAGCATTTTAAAGCAAATGAATAGAAATATTAGTGCATATGATCTGTATTTGTTTTGAATAGCTGTGTTGTCTGTGATGTGGGATTAAAATAAATATGGGGATTTCTAAGGATTCATTAACTCGTTTTACAGCGGCAGTTGGCTTCCCTGGGCGGAACAACGTTACCTTATGTCGTATACGCCTTTTGGCCACTAGGGGGTGGTGCACCCGCGGCTCGCCGCCAGAGCCGATGCGAGTGCAATAAAAATGCCATAAATCTATCCCCTAAATTGTAGACGCTATACCATTTGCGCAAACCAATCAATATACGCTTATTGCAATTTTTTACCAAAAGTATGTAGAAGAATAGATATTGGCCTAAACTTAAATTTGTATTCTTTTTTTTTTAATTTGGGATATTTATTATAGCAATAAGTAAAAGACATTGGGCCAGATTCACAGAGCCCTTACTCCTGTCTAACTCGCATTAGACTGGAGTAATTTCAAATTACGCGCGTTTTTTCACTACTCTGAAACCTCAAACCATAAAAATACGGCTGCGGGCTTCAATCCGACTGGCTTACGTGTTGGTACGCCTTCGGATCTACGCTGCAATAAATTTGCGGCCGCTGGGTGGAGTTCCTGTCGTTTTCCGCGTCGGGGTATGCAAATGAGCTTTTGCCGATGATCCACGAAGTTACGAACGTCAATCGCAATCTCTTACGGCATCTTTAGTCATCTTTTTGCTGCGTAAAGTTATACCAGCTTTTTGCTGGTCTAATATTAGACAGCCCATGTTAAGTATGGCCGTCGTTCCCGCGTCGAATTTCAACGTTTTCCGACGTCTTTTTTTATTTTTTACGTAAGTCGTCCGGGAATAGGAATGTCCGTAAACGGGAATAGGAATGTCCGTAAACGTCCGTAAACGACGCTACTCAAACAAAAAATGACGTAACGACGTTATTTCGCACAATGCACGGCGGGACATTTCTGAACGGAGCATGCGCAGTTCGATCGCCGCGGGGACGCGCCTAATTTGCTTCACGCCCCCTAATCGCGTATTTCGATTACGCGGCGAGAAATACACTTCGCCGCTGTACCGTAAGGGACAAAATCTACCAGAATTCGGTGTATAGCCTGGTAAAATACGGCGACGTAGTGTATCTCTGATACTCTGCGCCAATGTAATTGTATCTGAATCTGGCCCATTGTGGGGTTTTTTTTCAAAATTGTTGCTCTTCTTTTGTTTATCGCACAAAAAAGAAGAACCGCAGAGGTGATCAAATACCAGCAAAAGAAAGCTCTGTTTGTGGGGAAAAAAGGACATCAATTTTTGTGTACAGCATCGCACGAGCACACAATTGTTAGTTAAAATGACCCAGTGCCTTATCGCAAAAAATGGCCTGAGCAGCCAAATCTTCCGGGGCTGAAGTGATTAAAGGGTTTCTATTGGGGTGGGGGGGGGATATTTTAAAAATGGTATGCAATAAACACTTTTAATAACAGTATTCAGTATTTAAACCCAACTTCAGTCCTCTAACTTTTTTATTCCCACTGTATACATCTGTATACATATCTTCTTCCCGGTATCTTCCATCCAGTCATGGGTACTCTTTCTCACGGGTTCTTCTTTTCTTTCAGTGGGCAGGTCCCGAATCCTGCCGAAATCGGCACCATGGTATGCTGTAGCACTACTCTCTGCAGCATTATCCTGTGAGCCCAGGGTGCCTGAATGATGTACCCATAGGAGACAGTTTATTAAAAACCTTACCTAAAGCCCCATATTTTCGTGACTTTAGTAAACTTTTCAGGTCCTCTCTGAGATTAGCATGCAAAAAAAAAAAAAAACAGATGATCATGAGCGTCCGATAATCGTGTGTACCAGGCATTTGGTATATATTTATATGTGCTGCATAACACAGGACAACATTCAATCAGGATAACTGGTGACGTCTTGTGGTTGAGATGATAACTGCGAGGGACAGCTGCGGATTAAAGATTAGTTTTGCAAATTAAATTTTTACCTTTATTCCTATACATATTTCAGAATTCCCCTGTTTGGAAATCAGGATATATATTCAAGAAAATAGATCAGCTCATGACGACTTTCCTGTAGCAGGGGCGACGCCCCCGAATTAAACTTCGGGTGTTGCAACTGGCGGTCCTGGACTTCCACCAATACTTCCTAGCGGGTCAAATGGTATTCGCTCATAGGTGGTTTAGCCTACCTGAAGATGATATCACCAATACACTAGAAGTGGCTATTGTTGGCGCTGACACACCTTCTGCTCCGTGGTAATAGGGCTCCGTACAAGATTACAATATCCATACGTGCAACCAGAAGGGCATGGGTAACAGTTACTAAGACGAGTAGCGCTTCAGCGATCTCCCCTCACACACCACTATGGAAAAATCCTAACCTGACACACTTCTGTGAGTACCCTGTTCCACCCTGTACCCGGACCAAATATAGCATTAAGACTGAAAGATATAGTGGGTAACGCGAAACTTTTACAGTTTGACGCCCTGAAAACTAAGTTTAACCTTCCTCACTTGTTTCGTTATCTGCAGCTCAGACATGCATGCACTACTAGTGTAAAATACTAGTATAAACCTGCAAATGAGTAATCTAGAATATCTACTGAGGGAAGACACTTTAGACAAGGCCCTGTCTACGGTATATAAACAATTGTTCAGGGAGATCTCCTTACACGGTGCAGAGCGGCGTGGGAGGCAGTGTTCCCCCAGATGGACCGGGATGACTGGGATGATGTATTGGATAATAATTTCACTAGATTGGTCTCTGCTAAGGTATCAGCTCATTCAATTAACATTTTTACACTGCATATATCTTACTCCAGCTAGATTGTCTAAAATGTTCGCACCCAGTTGCCCGGTTGCTGGTGGAGTAATTCCCTCACTGACGATTTATTGCATATATTCTGGAATTGTGCAGCCATCCAAGTGTTTTGGAGGGGGGGTCACTGAGTGTACAGCAGAGGCAACAGCCATTTATATACAGCCCACTGTAGAGGTATATCTCTTGGGACTGGTTGATAATCTAGCCCCCAAAAGAGTGACTCGTACTTTGATGGCAATCCTAATTTGCTATGCTAGGAAAATGATAGTGGTATCATGGAAAAAGTCCAACCCTCCTTCTGTATCAGCGTGGGAATCTGTGGCCAACAAGGCTGCTCCTCTCAACAAGGATACATATACTAGGAGGGGTATACCACAGAAATTTGATAAAGTGTGGGGTAGTTTGATGAATATAGCAACTACAGTGTCAGATTGAGTAGCCACTCATGGGGTGAATCTTCAGTGGGATCTAATGTATGTGGGCATTGAATTGTAAGTAATAACCGCTTATTCTCCGCAAGGGAAGGTCAGGGGGTGTTTTCATGTATATGAATCACTAGTGAGTGAGGAGCAAATACTGAAGAAATATTTATAGTTTTCTTTTTGTATGTGGCACCTTGGGCCTTGTGGTTATTATTTGTATGCTTGTTATGGTAAAAGTGATAAATATATATATATTCAAAGAAATGGTCCCAATGGGGCTTTGAAGCAGCTGGTGTGAAGTAAAGTGGCAATGCAACGTCTATGGTAAAAACGTTTTTATTACAAAAAATAAATTAAATTGTTGATGACATAAAATGTGGGGTATACAAGGAATGAGTTGCGGCAGAGTAACAGAAATTAAAATAACCATAACATTTCCAGGTAGACAGTAAAATACATAGCCTGAACTGTGGCAGGCAGGTGTATAATTCTAACGCGTTTCGACCATTCGGTCTTCTTCAGAGGGTTTTGGCTGAAAGATTTAATTGTATAAATAAGTGTATACAAAGAGTATTTTTATCTGTTTCCTCCCTATGGAGTCCACCCCCTTTAGCGGGGGGAGGGGGTACAGAACTCCCAAACTCACAGGGAGAAAAGGCACAGAGAACAACATAAGTGTAGTTAGTTTGAGGAAGAAAGGGAAATGTTATGGTTATTTTAATTTCTGTTACTCTGCCGCAACTCATTCCTTGTATACCCCACATTTTATGTCATCAACAATTTAATTTATTTTTTGTAATAAAAACGTTTTTACCATAGACGTTGCATTGCCACTTTACTTCACACCAGCTGCTTCAAAGCCCCATTGGGACCATTTCTTTGCTTATATACCGGGGTGTGCAGCCTATTCTCTCCACCTATTAGGTTTGTCTCTTTTTTCAAATATATATATATTTTTTTTAATTGATTTGTTTTGCAGCAAAAGCTGATTTATTTATTTCTTTCATTTTAATTTTTAGATTTATTTTGTTTAAACTTTCAATGGAACTGGAGTTGGGCTTTAATTTGAGTATTTTTTTTTTACATAACTTTATCTTTTATATTCTCACTTTATCTTTATTATTATTGTCACAGTGACAAAATAATTAAAGCTGTAATGGTGCTATAGGGGTCTACCTATTGTTCACATATTTTTTTTTAACTGTTGCACACAAGTATCTACGACAGTGTCATAATTTGTCTAAACTCCCATCACTGTCACTTTTGCTACACGACATGCTCTGCATGTAAAAGAGAAAGAAACATAAAAATAAAGGCATGTGAAATAATAAAAAGGAATATACATATGGGATGCTATGATTACAGGTATTAACCGCATACAGTTATCAGAATACGATACCTTTTGTAACAGTAACCCTTTGATTTAAATCTTCTGCCACTCTTGTCTTTGAAGAAAAGCTCATCCCTGCTAGCAAAACAGCTGTATGTGTTTCATTACATGAGATTACCCAAACAAAAACCCAACTCCTATGGTTTGGAGAAATCACAAAAGAGTGTGAAGAAGGCTTTGACTTTGTCACTACAAATAAATAGCTGAGAGAAGATTTTTTTTTTCCTTGTTTTTTTACAGACTATTTTTTTTTTACATTCTGTGTACAGAATCCAATTTTACAAATATTGAACGAATTTTCACAATAATAAATATTTAGTACAGGACACCTCCATGCTACAACGTGTGTAGTGCATGCCGAGCTTCTTAATAAGAATGCACATAAAGATAGAGAAAGGACCTTCTGTACAGAAGTTACTTCAGCTGTGGGCCTGTGTTACAAGAGATCCTGTTATTCAAATGCTGCCCTGGGTAGATCCTGTTATTCAAATGCTGCCCTGGGTAGAAGTAAAGATGATATATTTATGCACAGTATTTCATAATTTCATTAAGAAATTAAAAAAAAGAAAAAAAATGCTTCCAAAAAAACTAGAGCCAAAATTTTTCCTGTAACCACTTCCTTTTCCATCCATAGTCATCTGATATCTGCAGATGGGATCTCCTATCCTGGGTGGACGTCATATGACATCCTCGGCTTGCAGACCACGTCACTGAGGAGCCAATGCGCGTGCCCAGGTGGCCGCAATGTCCGCCAGACACCGGGAACGCTCGTGCCAGAGCAGGAACATGTATTAACAGTATTAATTAGTTTCTCTACAGACTTGCCAACAGTTTCCATTATTTGAAATTTTGGAAAGGTCTAAAGACTTATGCTCTTGTTACTATATGTTACAGCTATTCACAATTTCCATTCCTCTGCTTGTTGACAATCGTCTGTTTCTGTATGATGTCTGCTTAATGTATGATTTATGCATTTGAAAATTAAAAATCTTTGACATAAAAAAAAATGCCATAAATCAATAACCTATTTTGTTGGCGCTATAACGTTTGTGTAAACCAATCAATATACGCTTTTTCTTTTTTTTTACCAAATATATTTAGAAGAATACATATCGGCCTAAACTAAGAAAATAAATTGTTGTTATTTTTTTTTAAATTGGGGATATTTATTATAGCAAAAAGTAAAAAATATTGTGTTTTTTTCAAAATGTATGTTCTTTTTTGTTTATAGCTCAAAAAATAAGAAACCGCAGAGGTGATCAAATACCACCAAAAGAAAAAATTGAGTACAGTGTTGCATGACCACACAATTGTCATTCAAAATGTTACAGCGCTAAAATATGAAAATTGGCCTGGGCAGGAAGGGGGTGAAAAAATGTCCTGTATTGAAGTGATTAAACTTGTCCTGTAACCAAGAAATTGTTTCAAAATATTGTTAATTTCTTTGATTCCAATTCACTTCACTTTAGAATAGTCCACATTTATCAGAGCTACAGAATGTCTCTGATGTCTGATATATGCATGCCACGTCCCGAAATTATTAGAAAAAGATTGGATATACACCTATGTACGAGTACACGTGTGCATAGAATTGACAATGGGCTTTTTAGGCGTAGTACGATTAAAATTGGATATTTATTACATGAAAGTATGATACAAAATTAATAAAGAAAAACTATTAATGAACAATTTGCCACACTTGATGACAAATACATAACAAGCACAATGATGTGACAAACCACCTATTGATAAAAATTGTAGATATACAAAAGGCAACAAAACAATGGAGAACTTGCAGCTACTCAATATGTGATTTGAAGACCGATGGAACTTTTTCAAGAGGTGGGATCTTACACGATATTTAGCCCAACATGTTTCGCGTTTATTTGGACGCTTCTTCGGGAGCTTTACAGTAGCTTATTAGGAAAATTACATGAACAAAAAACTGCATGGGCAGATGTCAGAAGAGATAGACAAGATGATTGTCATGACAGAGTCAGGAATGGGAAGATGGTGTTCTCCTTAATCAATCGTAATTGTCAAGGAACATCAATACCACTCGAGTTACCAGATTCGCATTCAAGATTCAGTAGAGAAAATCAGAGGCACCTGGCATTTATTCATCGCTACACGACAAAACCAGGGCTGTATCAATGGATCGAATCACGGATATCCAACCATGCCTCGCTTCAGACCGATAATCTTACTATGAGTCTGTTAAGCCCGACCTCTGCCTGTGGTGACAGTCTCCGTGACCATAAAAGCCGTACGGAAGATGGAGGAGCACAAGGTCTCTAACATCCACCAGCTCTGTGATGTCATCATGGAGGAGTGGAAGAGGACTCTAGTGGCAACCTGTGAAGCTCTGGTGAACTCCATGCCCAAGAGGGTTAAGGCAGTGCTGAAAAATAGCACTGTTATAAAATTTCCTGATGACATGCACAATGCATAGAGATTTGACACAGCACACCTTCACACTGGAGCAATGTGGTTGTAAGTTTTAAACAGCTTAGATGCATGCCGGGGTGTATATTGCTCACTGTGATAAACCCGGGCGCTGCCTTCATTCATAGCTGTGTGCGTACTTGCCTGTATGCACTGTTTTACACTGCAAAGCTTTTAAATAAAAACACTATTACACTATCCCCATTTTTTGTGGCTCATTGCGGTGGAGACGTTTTGATTTTTTCCAGATTGAATGATTGGAACACTCAGCAAGGAGCCATCTGTGTTGGATTTATGGGGAATTGATCCTATTTGGGAGAGATTGTATCAAGAAGGATCCTGAGAGTATCTTTATATGCCTGAAGGTCAAATATGGCCGCTTAAACTGGTGAGCGCATTTTGATTGTCACTTCTGGTCAAGCACTTTAATATGCACGTTGCACTTTCAGAGAGCATGGTGGTTGGAGCTTAAATCTGGAACACAGCAATCTCGCTACCAGTTCTACATTTGCAATTATTTGAATTTTTTTGGTTCTGCGTTTTTTTACAAATAATTCATTGGTGTTTATATGGACATTATTTACACTTGTTGCGCCCTTTTGTACCTTTTTTCACAGTTGTATTAGTCACTCACTAATTTTTGGAGCTGCACTTGCTGTAATTTTTTATTGCTAATCTTTTTTATTGTTATTGGCGCCATTTTCCACATTTATATAGATAGATAGATAGATAGATAGATAGATAGATAGATAGATAGATAGATAGATAGCTCGGGAACAGGATCCTATTCATTGCTCCCCACAGTAACCCTGATATCAGTTTTGTTGTATCAGGGTATTAAAAGTTAAAAAGTCCGAAATGCTGTCAGAGTATCTTCACTGATTGACTCCCAGTTAGTGACCACTGTCTTTTGGCGGTGATCACCTGAAGCGTGCCAAAAATCTGCCATCAGACAGAGATATACTGTACCCTAGCACTTTCAGCTATCCAAGGAAAAAGGAAATGTTCAAAAACAACATTTAAAGACATCTGACCAATAACACTTCTGACAGCATTCAGCTATACTTTACTAAAAGGAGGTAAAATATGTATTACAAACATTTCCAGATCTCCAATGTGTTTAATAAATTACCAAAGAGCAAAGTATTACATTTGTATCACTGTCAGTCCCATTTACATTCTCATTTATTTTGTGAAAACTTAATTCAGTGATTTCCCCATGGACACGTTAAAAGCAGCACGAGGACCCAGAGGGTGGGATAAAGAATGTCCTGTTGACATTTAAATAGACACTGTTTTCAAATAGGAATCTGCCACCTGGGGCAAACAGTGATATGTGCACATCCAGATTAAATGTATCTCTTTGATTTTTTATTGACTACCCCTAACGGGGAATGAACAGTTTAAATTCTTACCTATTAAATGAAATTTAGCTGCCTGCAGGGTTAGTGCATTGCTGGATGTATTGATTGGTGCTATCCTTTACTAAGAGAAGATAATAAGGGACTCGCTGCAGGATGCAAACTGTGCTTTTCCTGAAAATTTGCATGAAATAATTATAATAATAATATTATATTATAAGTATAATATATAAAAATAGGTTATATATGTCATGCTTTCAATATATATAATTCTTAGCACAAGGTCTTTAACCACTTGCCACGATACGGCACTGCATCAATTTAACTGCGCGGTCGTGTGACACTGTACCAAAAAAAAAATGATGTCCTTTTTTTCTCACTAATAGACCTTTCTTTTGGTGGTATTTGATCACCTCTGTGTTTTTTTATCTTTTGTGCTATAAACAAAAAAGACTGCCAATTTTGAAAAAAAACCTCAATATTTTTTACTTTTTGCTATAATAAATATCCCCTCAAAATGTTAAAAAAAAATGGGCCAGATTCAGGTACATGTACATTTGCGCAGCGTATCCGAGATACGCTACGCAGCCGTATTTTACCAGGCTCTACACCGAATTCTGGTAGAGTTTTGCCCGTATGATACGGCGGCGCAGTCTATTTCTCGCCGCGTAATCGAAATACGCGATTAGGGGGCGTGAAGCATTTAAATTAGGCGCGTCCCCGCGGCGATCAAACTGCGCATGCTCCGTTCAGAAATTTTCCGCCGTGCATTGCGCGAAATAACGTCGATACGTCATTCGCTGTTTGAGTAGCGTCGTTTACAGGACATTCCTATTCCCAGACGCTTTACGTCAAAATAAAAAAAGACGTCGGAAAACGTTGATATTCAATGCGGGAACGACGGCCATACTTAACATGGGCTGTCTAATATTAGACCAGCAAAAAGCTGGTATAGTTTTACGCAGCAAAAAGATGACTAAAGATGCCATAAGAGATTGCGATAGACGTTCGTAATTTTGTGGATAGTCGGCAAAAACTAATTTGCATACCCCGACGCAGAAAACGACGGGAACTCCACCCAGCGGCCGCAATTTTATTGCAGCGTAGATCCGAAGGCGTACGAACACATAAGCCAGTCGGATTGAAGCGCAAAGCCGTCTTTTCATGGTTTGAGGATTCAAACTAGTGAAAAAAAGCGCGTAATTAGTAGTTAGACAGGAGTTACGGCTCTGTGAATCTGGCCCAATGTCTTCATCAGTTTAGGCCAATATGTATTCTTCTATATATTTTTGGTAAATAAAAATCGCAATGTACGTATATTGATTGGTTTGCGCAAAAATTATAGGGCCAGATTCACGCACATCCGCGCATTTTTTGACTGGCGTAGCGCACCTCCTTTACGTTAGACTGCCGCAATGTAGCGACGCAATCACCGTATTCTCGATTGATTTGCGCAGAAATTAGCACCTGTGCAACGTAATTTCAGAGGCGTAAGGCGGAGTAATTCAAATTGGGAAGGACGTGGGCGTGTTACATTGAAATGAGCCGTGACCCAATGCAAATGAAGGGCCGGCCGGCTCGCGCATGCGCGCATGAAGCAGACCATGGTCAGCACCTCTGTGCGCATGCTCACAACTCGGGAACGGCGCAATCAGTGAAATTGGAAGTGGACCCGGGCAACTTTGTGAAATACGCAGACAGCATAAATAGACAGACACAAACGCACTTCCTTTGCAAAAGTACATCCCTTTGTATCCCTCCCTATACAGCAAGGTGCTTTTGTTCTGTTGTTTGTTGCGTTGTGACTTGTCTTTGTTATATTTGTTGACTGTTTGATCTAGTGTTTTGTAGAAGATATTTGAAAGTGTTTTTTGGTGACTGCTTGTGAGACTTTATGGTTGATAGATTTTTGTTTGTTTTGTTGCTTGATTTTTCCTGCTTGTTTTTGTGAGTGATTTTTGCTAATTGTTTGGGAGAGAGTTTTTGTATGAGTATGACTGAGAGGAAGAGGAAGTTGAATTTTACTTTGGGGGAGAAACAAATAATTGCCTGGGCCATTACCCAATATGGGCGTTTCCTCCACGGCCCGGAGAGTGCCAACACCACCCCGGCCAGGAGGCGTGAGATTTTGCAGCACATTACTGACCAGGTGAATTCAGCGGGGGGGAGACCCGGACACGGCCGGGGATTGAAAAGAAAATCAATGACCTCCGGCGTCTGGTCAGAAAGAAGCTGGCCAAAATGGCAGTCCATGCCAGGGGCACAGGAGGGTGCCCACCATGCCCTGTTAGGCTGACAGCGGAGGAGCGTGCGGTGGCCCACACCTTTCATAGACAACAGGTGGAGGGCCTGCCTGGCTATGACTCCAGTCATGAAGACGTGATGCCAGGTAAGGTTTTTTTGCCCTATCAGGTGTGTAGCATGTGGGGGGGGGTGAAAGGGAATATGTTGCAAGTGTGTGGATCCTCCAACCTGTGAATGTTTTGTGTCATCCACAGATGTGCAGGAGGGTGCTGGGCCATCTGGGCTGACCGCACCATCCCAGGGACAACAGCCTGATAAGGACCCCCAGACAATGCCAGAGTCCTCGGAGAAGGTTGAAGAGGAGGAGGTTGAGGAGGAGGAGTTTGAGGATGTCATGTCAGCCAGTGGATTGCTGTTTTTGGAGGAGTCTTCCTCTCTGGCTGGCAGCAGCCAGCCCTCCATAAGGGCTAGCCCCTCCCACTCCTCCCCCAACAGGGCTCCTCTCCCAAGGGCCTCCCCTTCTCCCCGGCCACAAGCCTCAGCTGGAGGCAGGAAGCCGTCCCAGAAGACCAGGGGGGTGGCAGAGGTTCTGCCCGCCAATCTGAGAAGGGACCAGGCCCTTCAGACCCGCCATCTGGGACAGGTCAGCCAGACTTTGGGGCGGATGGAGGAGAGCCTGTCCTCCATAAAGGATACGCTTGGGGACCTGGACTGCCACTCCCGGGCTCTTAAAAACTGCCTAAACATACTGCAAAAAAATTTTTGCTGGACATTTTTTTTTTTGTGTTGTGAATGTTTTTGGAATGTGGGGGTGATATTCCTGCCGGAAAAGGGATGTCACCCTCACTTTTGGTGGAGTAGGGTTCCCCAGGACCAGGGAGAAGTGATCCCCAGGTCAGTGTGAATGGTGTATGAATGTACAGTGACATTATTGGAGCCGTGGCATGGCGTTGCTGCTCACAAGTCTAGCATGGTGGGCTTGTGCTAATCCAATTTGATGAGGATGTGATATGTCTGTGCTAGGGACCACAGTGGTGTGCATGCATGCATTCTCATTGTGCCATGATTAATGTGTGTGTTTAATGTGCAAAGATGCCTAATGTGAGCTGTCTCCTGGCTGCTCTTCCCTCAGAAGATGGGGTAGCCTCGGTTAGGGGGGGATTGTCTGGTTCAGGGGTCAGGTCATCACGTATGTCAATCTGCAGGCCCTTTCTTACTGCGAAGTTGTGCAGCAGGCAACATGCACCGATGATCTGGCACACAAAGTTTGGGGAATACAACAGGGTCCCCCCAGACTTATCCAGGCATCGGAATTGTGACTTCAGGGGGCCAAAGGTGCGCTCCACCACTGCACGTGTTTGGGCGTGGGCTTCATTGTATCTTTCCTCTCCAGGGGTTTGGGGGTTCCGGATAGGAGTCATGAGATGGGGTCCCACTGCATATGCAGAGTCACCTGTAAGGGAAAAGACAGGAGGATGTTAGTCATGCATGTGCCCCTTGTGATGTGTGCATCATGGGGGGGGGACAGTCATGCCTGCCACCCATGTCACTCACCAACCAGCCAGGTGTCCCCATACACGTTCTGTTCGAATTCCATTCGGATGGGGCTCTGATTGTAGATGTAGCTGCCATGGCTGGATCCGGGGTGTTTGACACGGATGTGCCATATGAGGCCTTGGGCATCGACTATCACCTGTACGTTGATGGAATACCAATGCTTCCGATTGCGGTACATGTGCTCTGTCTCATGGAGGGGCTGGAGTGCCACATGTGTGCAATCAATGGCCCCCACGGTGCGTGGGAATCTGTCAATTCTGTAGAAATCTGTCATTGCCTTCAGCCGCAGGTCCTCAGTGGTTGGTTTGATGATTTGGTTGGCCATGCGTCTGAGGATTGCAGGGACAACCTGGTGCACACATCTGCTCATGGAGGATTGTGACATCTCAGCCACCACTCCACTTGTTCTTTGAAAAGAGCCACTGGCAAGGAAATGGAGTGTTGCCATGACCTTGACCAGTGGCTGCACTGCATGTGAGCGGTGTGTTGGGCTGGTGATGTCCTCCTGCAAGGTTGTGGTTAATTCCAGGATGGCATGAGGGGTGAATCTGAAGATGCGATACACCTCAGAATCACTCATGCCAAAGAGGTTTATGCGGGTGCGGTAAATCCTCTCCCGTGCCCTCCTCCATGCCCTTCTCCGTGCCCTCCTCCTTCTTTGCTCCTCTAAAGTCAGTAGTATAGCTATGAGCAAGGATGTCCCTGGCATGTTGGCATACAGATTGTTGTGCAACACGTGTGACTGCTCAGCTCCTCACTAACAGTGTTGCTTTCTCTGACATGTAGACAGATTGTCTAATTTTATACCACCTTTTATATGGTCTAATTTTAGACAGGCCGTGCAGCTGTTGCACATAGCGCGTAGCCTGCGCTGCAACAACGTTCTTTTGTGGATCCCCGTAACTCCCTCATTAGCATATTTGAATAGCAAATCAATGGTGTGTCTAGTGCAGTTTTGCGCGGACGGATGCGCCTGTCTATCAAAATTACGCCGGACAAAAAAAAGTAGATTTCTTGCGTATCTCGTTTTGGGGATGCGGCGCATCGAAATGCATGCGCAAATTTAGACTTACGCCGCGCATCTCCTGTAACGCTGGCGTAATCGCTCTGTGAATCTGGCCCATAGTGTTTACAAAAGAGGGGATAGATTTATGACATTTTTGTTCAATTTTTTTTTTAAGTGTATTTTTTACTAGTAATGGCGGTGATCAGTGATTTTTTGCGGGACTGCAACATTGTGGCAGACAGATTGGACACGTTTGACACTTTTTTGGGACCACTGACATTTATACAGCAACAGAGCTAAAAATAGCTACTGATTACTGTATTAATTACACTGGCAGGAGAGGGGTTAAAACTAGTGGTGATCAAGGGGTTAAATGTGTTTCCTAGGGAGGTGCGGGGAGTGTACTGACTGTAGGAGGAGAAAGATCGCTGTTTCTGATCACTAGCAACAGACGATTACTCTCTACATCCCTGTTTTTTTAGACTGACAGATCCCCGTTTTGGCTCTCTGTGGAGTAATCGCGGGTGGCCAGCAGACATCACGGCCGTCAGCCACATACACCTATGGCAATTTTATGGAACGAGCCAACCTGCCGCAGTATAATGATGGTGGATGGACGGCACGCGGTAAAGATACTTAAAACTGAACTGCAGGGAAACAGCTAAATGAACCACTAAAATCCATTCATGGGAACTTTTTTAAGCATTTTAATTTTTTCAACTTAATACTCACATTTACAGAGCCCTGTCACACAGCGCAGCAAGTCCAGTGACCTGACTTTTCTCTAATGCAGTTAACCAAAACAGCTTGGTCACCTCCCTGTCCTTTGCCTGTGTTTGGACAGTGAAGAAGCAGGAATAAAGATGCTGATAAAAATCTTTCTAATCTCTCCTCTTGTTATCATGTTCTTTGCCAGCACATGTGTGTGCAGGACACCCAATTGGCCACAAGTGCTGATCCCACTCCTTCCCACTTCTTCCCTTTTTAGTCTAATTCTGCTTACATACAATCGGATTTTCCGTCAGAAAAACATTGGATGTTTTGTCCAACGGAATTCCGCTCAAGCTTGGCTTGCATACACACGGTCTCTGAACTTTCAACCATCAACGTGGTAACGTACAACACTACGAGCCGAGAAAATGAAGTTCAATGCTTCCGAGCATGCGTCGGAATTTTGCGTGTCGGAATTGGTACAGGATTTTTAAATAGGAATTTTTTCCATCTGAAAATTTGAGAACCAGCTCTCAATCTTTTGTTGGTGAAAATTCCAGAAGCAAAAGTTTGATGGAGCATACACACGGTTGAAATTTCCGTTCAAAAGCTCACATCAAACTTTTGCTGTCGGAATTTCCGATCGTGTATATGGGGCATAAGTGCTTCTGAAGGATATAATCAAGTCAAATTTATATATAATCTATTGTATATTTATTTTTTCAAGTTAAAAAATGTAATTCTATTACAACATTATGCAAGGAAATAGCAGCAGACATGCGTACATCATAATTGTTTATCATCACATGATGTTCATTTCACAAAGTGCAATGCATTCATCTACAGTCCAGTATGGTAATGTATCCAGATGTTAAATCCAAAATAAGACACATCAGCAACTGAACTGTATGACTGTGGTGTCTATATTATAGTATGATGAGGGAAGAGTTGGTGTGGTACATGCTATGGTGCAGTTTTTGACATACTCATGCCACTGTCTATCAGAATATAAGTGGTATTCTAAAGCCTTATACACGCAATCAGATTTTCTGCGGACAAAGCTTAAGATTTTTGTCCGAAGAACGATGGCCAGGAACTTGTATTGCATACAAAAGGCAAATAATTTCCCGCCAACAAACAGAAAACAACGTGTTTTTTTAGCTCTTTAGCGCCACCCTTTGGGCAACTTCTGCTTCTGAGCATGTGTGTTTGTGTACACACGATCAGATAATCCGACAACACACATTTGTTTGCGGACAATTTGAAAGTATGCTATCCCACATTTGTTGGCGGAAAATCCGACAACAATTGTCCGATGGAGCGTACAAATGGTCAGATTTTCTAACAGCCTGTCATCACACAATTCCCATTTGATAATCCAATTGTGTGTATGGCCCCATACACACTATTAGATTTACTGCAAACTTTTGTCTTCAGACTTACCAAAACCATGTAGTGCAAGGGCCTGCCTGATTGCATACAAATGGAAACTCTTATACAGTACCGCCTACACACGATCGTTTTTTCAGATGAAAAAAGTCAGACAGACTTTTTCAGTCGGAAATTGAGTGCCCCATCTGACTTTTTTCCGAGGAATTCCATCCATGTTCTATTTTACTCTGATGGAATTCCGTCGGAATTCCGATGTGCATTTGGTCGGGTAGAAGCCCAATCCTGTGTACGCAGCATAAAGGTTTGACCTCATATTATATGGTTTTGGTAAATCTGAAGACAGAAATCTGCAGAAAATCTAATAGTATGTAAGAGGCTTTAGATAAAAGAGAGAAGTAGGTAAAGAAGTAGAAAAAAAACAAAAAGGAAAGAGACAGGAAGAGAATGAGAGGAGAAGCTAAATCTGGTGCCCTTCCATATCTGATGGTCCAGAGAAGTCATGATCCATAGTGTGAGGCAAAGATTCCTTCCGTAGTATTACATATAGGGAGAAAAGTCTGTAGCAGACTTAAAGTGGTCCCATTAGAAACAAAATAGTTTGTATGGCTTAGGTCTGCTCGCTCCCAGAAGATACATTCTTTCACTGTTTCATCCAAATTCATCTCTCAAATTTAAAACTAATTTATTGTTACGTTTGTCATATTTGCCTGGAAAAAATATATTAAAAAGAACATGTGAAGACAGCAGAATATGCATGCTACCATTGCTGACTTGTTTTGATGTTCCAGGTTCCAGGAACTTCATCCTCACCCTGGCTTTAATAATTTTCTGGTCCCAGGGCAATTAAAGTGATGTGCCCTGATGTCTAATTGGATGCATGCTTGCTTTAAGTTATTAACATTAACTGCAGCACTGATAAGACCTACAAGGCTCCTACTTTGCATCTTCACAAACAAAGCAATATTTACAAATTCCATATTCCCAAACTTAGGGCTCTTTCACACGGCGGACCGTTCTGGTCCGCCTGCCAGTTTTTTAGGTGGACCTTAACGGGCGTTCCATGCTCCTCTATGGAGCCACGGATGTCAGCGGTGACATGCCCGCTGACATCCGACCTGCTCCGATCCGCCAAAGTGTGACAGAGGAAAAACCTACTTTTCCATCCGTCTGGTGGATCGGATCGGGTGAACACAAACATACAGTCCGTGTTCATCCGATCCCCCCATAGGGGAGAGCGGAGAAAAGACAGGGCGGTCATTAATGATCCACCCTGTGTGAAAGGGGCCTAATACAGGCTTACATTATCCAATTTTCTTATTATTATAGATTATTATTCTACACCATTTATATAGCACCAACAGTTTACACAGCACTTTACAATACAGAGATTTATTTAATGGGGGTGGCTCGGGGACAGTTGTTAGGTGGGTGTGGGATAGACTTCCCTGAATAAATGAGTTTTCGGGGATCTCCTAAAGGTGGACAGGGTAGGGGCTGATCAGACATACCGGGGCAGGGAGTTCCAGAGGATGGGAGAGGCTCTGCTGAAGTCCTGAAGGCGAGCATGGGAGGAGGTAACTAGGGGGCTAGAGAGCAGGAGGTCCTGGGAGGAGCGGAGGGGACGATTTGGGCGATACCTGCAGATGAGGTTGGTGATGTTGATGGGGGCGATATTGTGAATGGCCTTGTATGTTGTGGTTAGCATTTAGAATTTTACACGGTGGGGTAGGGGAAGCCAGTAAAAGGGATTGGCAGAGAGGAGCAGCAGTTACAGATCGGTTAGTGAGGTGTTTTAGTCTAGCAGCATTTCATAATAGACTGAAGGGGGATAGCCTGCTTAAGGGTAGGCCATTAAGGAGTCAAAGTGGGAAATAATCAAGGCGTGAAAAAGTTGCTTTGTGGTGTCATTAGTTAGGAAGGGTCGAATTCTGGAGATGTTGCGGAGGTTAAGGCGGCAGAATTTAGCCAGTGATTGGATGTGGGGGCTGAAGTAGAGGTCAGAGTCAAGCATTACACCCAGGACCCTGGCATGTGTTGAGGGACCAATGGTTGTGTTGTTGATATTAACCTCCCTGGCGGTATTCCCGAGCGTGACTCGGGGTTAACATTCAGTGCCAGAAGCGGTAACCCCGAGTCACGCTCGGGGTGCATTTTTTTTTTCCCCCCAAAAATTCCTGGCGATCCGGCGGGGGTTTCCCGCTGGATCGCCGGTCAGACTAGCCTCCCTGGCGTGTGGCACGGCGTGTGGCACGCTGGATGCAGAAAAAGTTTACTTACCTTTTCTCTGCGATCCAGCGATGAATCCCCGCAGTACTCGGCGGCCGGATGTCCGCCTGATGCTGTGTGTTCCGCCGATTCCCTTCCCTGCGAGCGTCGCGACGTAGGGGGGGGAACGGCGCCAAATTTAAAAAAGTAAACAAACACTATACATACAGTACACTGTAATCTTATAGATTACAGTACTGTATGTAAAAAATACACACCCCCCATGTCCCTAGTGGTCTGCCCTGTACACTACATGTCATTTTGTATAATAAAAACTTTTCTTTCTCCCTGCAAACTGTAGATTGCCCATAGCAACCAAAAGTGTCCCTTTATGGCAAAAATTGTTTTAGAGCAGCTAAAAAACAGCGATAATAAATCAGAATCACTTGCAGAATTTAGCGATAGCGATTTATGGGGAAATTCGTCATAAAAAAAAAAAAAAATGACAGCAAAAATTCTGCAACTGAGCAAATTTCAGTGATTTTGATTTGATTACATTATTGAATAATTTTTACTATAATTATATTATCATTTGTGATCATTTTTTATAATTATTTATTATATTATAATTTTTAATTAAAAAAAAAAAAAAAAATCATACCCGGGATGCCTATTAGACTCTTGTTTGAATAGATTTAAGTGAGTTATTCCTAAGAATTACAAGCCTACAGTATAAAACGCCAAATTCCCTTGCAAATAATGGTACCGCTTTTAGCACCTAAAATCTTAAAGAATCATACCGCCAGGGAGGTTAATGGTAAAGTCACGGGGGGGACTGTGAAGGAGGAAATATAACAAGCTCAGTTTTAGAAAGAGTTTGAGGAAGTGGTGTGACATCCATACCGATATGTCATTTAGTAAGATTAAGATCCGTGAGGGGATCAAGGGGGTGAGTAGAGGAGTGGAGAGATAGATCTTGGTGTCGTCATTGTTCAAATTCCTTTAGATTTACCTTGGGAGCTGTGGTGGCTCAACGTGATTGGCACTGCGCTGACAAGCCGTTCACCTCTGCAGCCAAGGGTTCGGATCCCGGTCTCGGCTACATGTGAATTGAGTTTGGTGGTCTCAGCCCGGCTCCCGTGGGTGTGCTATGCAAGGTACGCCTGTGCTTAATACGCCCACCCCCCACCCCCACAAAAACCACCACACTTGCACGCACACGGAATTGGTTTAAAACACACGCACTTTGGCCATGCGGTCTCCTAAAATAAAGAGAGGCGAAGGACCTACGGGGCTGGCTGGGTGGGCTAGGCCCCCTCACTCCCTCATAGGGGGAGTCCCTCTGCTCCATTAGGGTCCCGTTGGGCCCCAGTTGGGCTCCCAAGATGAGCAGGTAGGGCGGGGTGAGTGGGAGGCCCCCTTCACACCCGCCATTGCCACCAGGGGCATGGAGAAAGATGGTGATTGCCCATGGGGGAGGGTTTGCCTACTCCCAACTCCTGCAGTCCAGCTCCTCTCTCTCGAGTTCTCTCTCGAGTTCACGCACAAAAATACACTTTAAAAAAAAAAAAAAAGATTTACCTTCAACTATGTAGGCCTGTCTGATTACATACACATTGAAAGTGTTTAGGTTATACCTGATTATAATATGGTTTTGGTAAGTCTAAAGGAAAATTATATAAGACAATTGATGGCCATCCCTACTTGTTCCCTTTAACCACTTGACAACTGGGCCTATTTTGGCACTTCCTTTGGCACTCTCCTTCATGTAAAAATCTCATTTTTTTTGCTAGAAAATTAATCAGAACCCCCTAACATTTTTTAGCAGACACCCTAGGGAATAAAATGGCGGTCATTGCAACTTTTTTTCACGCACAGCATTTGCGCAATAATTTTTCAAACGCCTTTTTTTAGGGACAAAAACAGTTTCATGAATTAAAAAATAACAAAACAGTAAAGTTAGCCCAATTTTTTTGTATAATGTGAAAGATGATGTTACGCCAAGTAAATAGATACCTAACATGTCACACTTTAAAATTACGCACACTCATGGAATGGTGCCAAACTTCGGTACTTAAAAATCTCCATAGGCGACGCTTGAATTTTTTTTACAGGTTACAATTTTCGAGTTACAGAGGAGGGCTAGTGCTAGAAGTGTTGCTCACGCTCTTAAGCACGCGACAATACCTCACATGTGGGGTTTGAACAGCGTTTACATATGTGTGCGGTACTTGCATGCCTGTTCGCTTCTGCGCAAGAGCTACCAGGGACAGGGGCTTTTTAATTTTTTTTTTTTTTTATCACTTTTATTCCTATTACAAGGAATGTAAACATCCCTTGTAATAGGAATCCAATCGGAATCACTGTGACATGGATAATTAGACCCCACATCTCTCCTCCAGGATTACAAGCATGAAATCGGTGAAAAAAAAAATCACCGATCACATGCCGACAGCCGCAATTGCGGCTTTGTTTACTTGCGGGTACGGGGCGTGACGTCATAACGTAGCGCCCGGGCCTCCGACGGTCATAGAGATGACTGGTGACCATCTGGTCACCAGTCATCTCTATGCTTCCCAGACAGATTCGCTCTCCGGGCCCCCGATGGCACGGGAGAGCCCGGGGAAGCACCGCCTATAAGAACGATCAAGCGGTGGAACTGCCGCTTTGATCATTCTTATAGTGCACATAATCGGCGGCTGAAAACGGTGATATCTGAGTGATGCCTGTAGCTGCAGGCATTATTCAGATATCACCGCACAAAGCCGCACAAAGTCGAGGACGTTAAAAGACGGCCTTCGGTTGTAAAGTGGTTAAGTGGCTCATAAAGATTTTTAAAGCTGGTTTCGGAATGCTTCATTTTATCAAATAATAATGCAGAATCACCAAAGGGGACTGATACAGAACAGCAGACTTTGGTTAAAGAACTGAACTATTCAACAGATATATCCCTATATAAGTACATCTTAAGATTTATTATTCAACTTTGATGGCAGTGCACTTTTAAATTATTCCACAAGTATCTAATTACCTGTGTTGACTTTTGAATGAGTAGTATCTAAATTGTGTCTATAGATCGTCTTTTCCATTTGGCCCCTTCTCTACTTTTATTAGCTTAATTTACAATTGTAAACTTAAGATATTTCTCTGTCTAAAACAGGTCAAGGAAAAAAATTACTATAATGCCTCTTGATTCCTGTGACCGTACCAGCTTATGACTAAAAGTGTTTTACATTAATGAACAAAGTCACAGTCAATGCTTTCAACGTTTAATAAAAACTTAGATAAGCTAATTTTCATAAGAATGAAGTATGCGGGTAACAATGAATCACATCATATTAAAATTAATGAAAAGCAACTTTTAGACTGAAAAGTGGATAGAGAAGGGCAGCCAGTAAGATCAAGAGACCAAAATAAATACAGTTCTCTGCATCCAGAAACAATTATTATTATAGTGATTCATGCAATTGACTTTTCTCTATACAAAATATGATCTGAGGGTGACATCAATTTTTCCTAACTATTGTGTTGTAATTAAACATAATGAATATAAATATGTTAAAAAGTCAGAAAGTCATACAGAAAAATCATAATAATAAAACCCTTGAGTTTCTGTATTTATGTTCTCTATTTAGAGAAAGAAATTAAAGGTGTGAGTGAGGTTGATGTAAACACAAGAGGTAGTGAATTTAGCAAAAGTACAATAAGGATCAACCATTTTTAAATATAAAAAATAGTATAAGAATTAAGAAAATGTTTTTTAAATCAACAGTGGTAAACTTGATTTCCTCAATTAAAATGTGTGCCAGATATGCCAACACAAATCAGCTGATGGCGGGAATATCACCCTTGAAATGCTGAGTTTGCTGAAATACTTTCACTTTTTTTTAAAAAAAGAAAAAAAAATCCACAATTTATTGAGACTTGATTAATCATCAATTATATTCAGCACCTCACTTCATATAAGTATAGGAGAAATAATGAAAAAAAAATATGTTTGGTACCAAAAATGTAAATGGATCATTCACCAGATAGGTAGAACCCCGAAGCATATAGAAGTCAATAGGCACTTATTGAAAGATTGTTCTCCTGTGGTCAAACAGAGGCTTCCCCTTCGCACCTGTATACAGCAAAGGATCACCATCTCTGTCATACACTCCTATGACAGTGATACTGTCAATTGCAAATCTTTAAAGGAGATGTATGGCCAAACTTTTTTGGCTGTACTTCTCCTATGGAACACAGGAATGTAGTTGGTTCTGCACCTCTGTGAACTGTTTTTAGCTGACAGCAAGATAAAGCCCACTGTCAGCTGTCATATATCAGCCACTTTCTCCCAAGCCCGGTGCTCCAGTGAGCACTGGAGGGGTAGAGAGCGGTGACCGACAGTCACAATTCTCTGCTCAGAGTGGAGGGAAGAACTGAGTGATCAGCAGTGCTTGATCGCTCACTCCTCCGTGCAGAGGTGGCAGGGGCAGATGCAGCATTGGATCAATTTTGAATCCAACTAGTATAATTTTTTATGTAAACCGTGAACTTATTTTTTTACATATCCCACCGGTATTTAAAATGGGAATTGCAAGGGGGATCCAAAAGAAACCTTTTAGAATGTGCTGATTTACTGTGCACAGAACATTTTTTTAGTTTTTTTTTGTTCCGTTTCGTATCGTTCCATTTTTTCTTTTCCGTTCGTTTTTCGTAAGACGCCCGTTTTCCTGTTCGTTCCCGTTCGTTTTTCGTACGACACAATTTTTTCGTATTTTCGTTACCATTTTATTTTCATACATGCGGGATGGTTCGTTATTCTGTTTAATTCATGTTCGTTACTTGTTAGACAATAATTTTCGTGAATTTTCGTCAATGATTTGCATTCTGTATCTTGAAACCCTTTTCTTTTGCTATTTTTAGTCGTATGTTCATATGACATCTAAAAAAAAAAAAGATGTGCATTCTGTATTTTGAATTCCTATTTTCTGTTCGTATTTTGAATTCAAAATACAGAATGCAAATCTTTTGTTATAGATGTGATATGAACATACGACTGAAAATAGCAAAAGAAAAGGGTTTCAAGATACAGAATGCAAATCTTTTGTTATAGATGTCATTTTAGTTTTTTTGAATGGGCAGTGAGTGAGTGTAGTCAGTGAAGCAGCTTCTCTTATGTTCATATGAACATGCGACTGAAAATATGAACAGAAAAAGGATTTTCGTCATTTTGTACTTTCGTAAATATATCGCGGGATTCGCGGCACTTTCAACACGCGGCTCATCCATATTAACTATTGTTAAGCCCCATACACTTGGTCAGACTTTTTTAACCACAAACATAAAAACGATCATTTTCCGTTCGTTCTCAGAAAATTCGTTAGTTTTCAAACTACATCAGAAAACCATTTTTGGGTTCAAAAGTCTGGCCAACTGATCTCCCTTCAGATGAAAATCCACAGAAAAGTTTTTTTGGCTTTACTGTACTACTCACTGTACTAGTGTACTCAGCACAAAAGAGAAGCTGCTTCACTAACTACACTCACTCACTGCCCATTCAAAAAAACGAAAAAGACATCTATAACAAAAGATTTGCATTCTGTATCTTGAAGCTCTTTTCTTTTGCTATTTTCAGTCGTATGTTCATATGACATCTATAACAAAATATTTTCATTCTGTATTTTGAATACAAAATACTAGGGTTGTCCCGATGCCTCTTTTTTAGGACCGAGTACAAGTACCGATACTTTTTTTTATGTACTCGCCGATTCCGAATACCGATACTTTTTTTTTAAATGCAGCCATGCGCCCCAAATGCAGCCTTGTGTCCCCCCCATATGCAGCCATGTCTCCCCCCCAAATGCAGCCATAACTCCCCCCTCATATGCAGTCATGTCTCCCCCCCATATGAAGCCATGTCTCCCCCTCATATGCAGTCATGACTCCCCCCCCCCATATGCAGCCATGTCTCCCCCCAAATGCAGCCATAACTCCCCCCTCATATGCAGTCATGTCTCCCCCTCATATGAAGCCATGTCTCCCCCTCATATGCAGTCATGTCTCCCCCCCATATGAAGCCATGTCTCCCCCTCATATGCAGTTATGTCTCCCCCGCCGTCTAGTTGATCGGCGCTCAGCAGAACATAACAGCTTTCATTTGAATAGCTGCTGTTCCCTGCCGTGCGTCGTCATGGCCCCTCCCCCTTGTCCGGGCACTTTGATAGACAGATCACCTGTCCAATCCTGGGAAAAGTGCCCGACAAGGGGGAGGGGCCATGACGACGCGCAGCAGGGAACAGCAGCTATTCAAATGAAAGCTGTTATGTTCCCTGGCTTAAGCGCCGAACAGCTAGACGGCGGCAGCGGCAGCAGCAGCTCTCCAATGATCCAGTGTGATTTTATACAAACCTGGGGACTGCTCTGCTCTCCGCTTTCTTCTTCGCTTCCTCTCCGACTTCCTCTCTGCCTCCACTCCGCCTTCCCCGCTGCCCCCTCAGTCTCCTCTGCGATCGGTTCCCGCCCGCTCTCCGCCCGCTCTCTGCTCTCTCTCCGCCCCCACTCCGCCCCCACTCCAAAAAAAAAAAAAAAAAGTATCCGGATTAGGCAAATACTCGGACCCGATACCGATACTAGTATCGGTATCGGGACAACCCTACAAAATACGAACAGAAAATAGGAATTCAAAATACAGCATGCAAATCTTTTGTTATATATGTCATATGAACAATGAACATACGACTGAAAACAAACAGAAGAAGGATTCAAACAAAATACAGAATGCAAATCTTTTGTTATAGATGTCATTTTCGTTCTTTCGCCGTTTTCGTTTTGTCGTTTTTTTCGTCGGATCGTTCGTATTTGCGGTTGTTCGTTATGCGGCTCATTCGTAATCCCGTCGTTTTTGTATTTTGGTGCTTTCATTTTTTCGTATGTACACATTATCCCGCGGGTACGAAAATGAACATTTTCGTACAAAAATAACATTCGTACGAACGGGAATGCACATATCTACTGACTGGTCCCGCCAACCCTTCCTCTTTATGTTTAAACTTTCTTCTACTTAATACAGTGGAACCTTGGATTACGAGCATAATCCGTTCCAGGAGAATGCTTGTAATCCAAAACACTTGCATATCAAAAGGAGTTTCCCCATAAAAGTCAATGGAAACTAAGATAATCTGTTCCACAGTATGGCACCCAATACTGCATGTAGCTAGAGGGGGCACAGGAGAGACTCGGAAATACTCTGAGACCATTTGGCTGCACTCGGAAACCCTTGGTAAGGCTCAGAAAGACTCTGGAACTGATTCTGAGCGTTTCCGAGTATTTCCGAACAACTCAGAGATTGTCACCGGTGCCCCCGCACATCTGGCCAAATGTGGTACTGCTTACCGCAGAGGCTTGAATCCTGCTCATTTTGCAAGACAACACTCGCAAACCGAGTCAGTATTTAAGAAAAAATGCTTGTATTTGTTAACTGCGTTACTCACAATCCGAGGTTCCACTGTACTGTTTTCTGCTGGAGCTAGCCACACTATAATTTTTATTTACCTATCTGATGTTCATCTGTTATGATATGCACAAGTTTTTGGATTAAAGCATTTAGGGTACTTTCACACTGAGGCGCTTCTAAACTGCCAGTAAAACACTAAGTGCTTTTGTGGAGCTTTTCGGGTGCTTTTCAGGCACTTTTGAAGAGCCTTTGAGGCAGTGTTGCCAACCGTACGTTAATAAACGTACAGTCCGGTATTTTTACCCCATTTTAGGGATGTCCGTGAATGTCCGTTACGGACAGCCGGTGCCAGTAAGAAAGATGGCTGCGAGCCGGCCATGCAACTGCGCATGCGCCGTTCCGAAAGCCTGCAGGACTCGGGGAACATCGTAGCAAGCTCGGCTGGGTGGCGCATGCGCAGTAACGTAATGTCACCACCTGGCGCCATTTTTAAACAGAAGCCGCCACTTGTTCTAAGTTCTCTGTGCGGCGGTTCCACGGAGGGAGCGCATTGTAACGGTGCAGAGAGGAGCATCGTGAGTGGATGAGAAGGACACTGTAGAGGAGGCCATCTCCTACCCGCAGCCTCTGACCATCTCCTGAGTCCTGCCTGCAGCTTAATAATCTCCTGCCCTGAGCCTCTCTGACCTTCTCCTGCCCGGGGCATCTCTGACCATCTCCTGCCCTGAGCCTCTCTGACCATCTCCTGCCCTAAGCCTCTCTGACCATCTGAAAAGGGAGGGGGTGGTGTCTGCGCTGTAATAATAGTAGTAGGGTGAATGGGAGGTAACACAAGTGTCTGGGTAGGTGGACACTTGTGTTACCTCCCACTCACCCTACTACTATTATTACAGCGCAGACACCACCCCCTCCCTTTTCATTTGATATTTCTTTCTGCCTAGGACAGATTGTTTAGGCGTCTGCTGCAGTACTCCCAGCCCACCTCCCAGCCCATCCCCCTCGGTAGCGCAGGAGCCTTTCCATATTTTTGCGTTCTCTGACCATCTGCTGCCCGCAGCCTCTGAACATCTCCTGCCTGCAGCCTCTGACCATCTCCTGCCCAGAGACTCTGACCATCTCCTGCCCTGAGCCTCTGACCATCTCCTGCCCTGAGCCTCTGACCATCTCCTGCCCTGAGCCTCTGACCATCTCCTGTTCCTGTATCCTGCCCGCAGCCTCTGACCATTAACTACATTATGTCTGCAGTCTCTGAGGAGAGTCGGGAGAGGAGTCATGAGTGGAAGTACCGTCGGGATCACTGAAGAAGTCAGACATGTGTGGACTGTGAAGAGGAGACCATAGGCAAACCAGAGCCGCCAAGCTGGAGCCATTTGACTGAGCCCTGCATGATGCACCTGACAGGTCAGTGACAGTGCTGCCAGGCCAGTCTGGGGGGGGGGGGGGTTTGCTGATGTAAGGGGAGTGAATAAAATAATGTAAGGGGCACCGATATAAAGGTCCCCCCTATATTAATAACCCCCCTTACCTTAGTGTATTCACTCTGCGGAAGGTGGTCTTTAGTCACCAGAGTGCCCACCACATCAGAGTTCCTGGCATTCCCCTTTACATCAGAGTCTGCAGGATTGCACCTTACAGTGAAAGAGTAATGCTGCAGACCCTGATGTAAGTGGAACTCTGATGTAAAGGGAATGCAGTGGACTCTGATATAAGGTTGTCTCTGGTCACCAGAGCCTCCCCTTACATCAGAGTTCCCCCTTAGATCATGATCTGCAGCGTTCCCTTTTACATAAGAGTTCCCTTTCACTGTAAGGGGAATCCCTGCAGACTCTGATGTAAGAGGGAACCCAGTGCTGGCTGGGTTATAGTGATCTGACCTTAATGTCAATGGAGAAATATGTTTTTTGACTTTTGTTTAACTTAAACACATTGCTAATAGGAGAAAAAATAAAAATAAACCGCGCTAATGACCAATAAACATAAAATGCATTAAATAATATGTGGACCACACCGATGAATTAATGTGATATATGCAAGGTTGAAAAAACAATACAAAAAACAAAAAACAACATTATTGAGTGTCCATAAAACACAAAAAGGGGCCTTTGTAGTCCAAAGTGAGAGGGCTAGCAAGGTTCCATACACAACCAAGTGTAAATAATAAATTATAAACAACAAAAGTCCAGAGGAAATAAAACGTAACATCCACCCTGGTGAAGCCGAATCCCAATATGAGTCAGCAGGATATTGGTTAACACTGATGTGACATGCAGCTGAAAACCTCCACCACACACATATGCAAGTCTGCTTACCAAATGTAAATGGTCCCTGGCTGAGAGGAGACCAAAACAGCAGACAGGATCAAACAGCTGGGCTCGGTGAGAGAGTGAAACAATTCAGCTTGGGTCATCCGACAGTGGCTCCAATAACAATGGTCACATGAATGTAAAAGGAGACAAGAATGCCTCGATAGTGTAAAATCACTTAAAATTTATTGTACAAAATAATAAAGAAATACACTCACATTTTGCAGTAAAAGAAAGGCCTTAAACCTGCAGCATCCGGCCGGTCAGCATGCAGGTAACCCCATGTAGTATCGAGTAGTCCAAGGGTGATGACAGTGTGCCACTCGGTACGCCCTGACTAGTTTCGTGGTTAAAACACTTTTTCAAAGGGCTAATAGCACTAGCTATGTGTTTATAGTTCAAATGTTTAGCACTGAAAACAGTGATTTTCGGTACTTTTTTGCAGTGTCAGTAAAAAAATGCGGCTCTGACAGTTCATGATTTTTGAAAGTAAAAAAATTGGTTCCGTTCGTAAATTTTGGCATCCTTGCCAGTAAATTTCACTTCAGGGGGTTGGCAACACTGCCTTGAGGTGCCTTTAAGGCGCTTTCCATTCATTTCAATGGAGGGTGTTTTTCAGGAACTTTTTTAGTGCTCAAAACATTCACCAAAGAGATCACCATTCTAAAGACTGTGGGCCAGATTCAGGTACACGTAAATTTGCGCAGCGTATTCGAAATACTCTACGCTGCCGTATTTTACCAGGCTCTACATCGAATTCTGGTAGATTTTTGCCCGTACGATACGGCGGCGTAGTCTATTTCTCGCCGCATAATCGAAATACGCGATTAGGGGGCGTGAAGCATTTAAATTAGGCGCGTCCCCGCAGCAATCGAACTGCGCATGCTCCGTTCAGAAATTTCCCGCCGTGCATTGTGCGAACTAATGTCGATACGTCATTTGTTGTTTGAGTAGCGCCGTTTACGTACATTCCTATTCCCAGACGACTTACGTAAAAAATAAAAACAAACGTTGAAATTCGACGTGGGAACGACGGCCATACTTAACATGGGCTGTCTAATATTAGACCAGCAAAAAGCTGGTATAGTGTTAAGCAAAAAAAAGATGACTAAAGATGCCGTAAGATTGCGATTGAAGATCGTAATTTCGGGGATCGCCGGCAAAAGCTCATTAGCATACCCCGACGCGGAAAACGACGGGAAGTCCACCCAGTGGCCGCAATTTTATTGCAGCGTAGATCCGAAGGCGTACGAACACGTAATCCAGTCGAATTGAAGCCCGCAGCCGTCTTTTCATGGTTTGAGGTTTCAGACTAGCTAAAAAACGCGCGTAATTTGAAAGTACTCCAGTCTAACACCAGTTAGACAGGAGTTACGGCTCTCTGAATCTGGCCCTGTAAGTCTACTATTAAGTGCAAAAAATACGAGAGTGATGTTCATGTGCAAGTGCTTTATCCATTTCAAGACAGTCCTACTCTGTCTGCAGATAACTCTCCCAAGCCAAAGCTTGTGAGGAAAGTACAAACCAAACAGCACCTCATACTCTAGTTTTCTCTACATTTACAAATGTCTGTGGAGAAGAACTCTGTGACAAATCCTGTACCCAGGGCCGCTATTACCATTGGGCTTGACTGGGCTCAAGCCCATGGGCCCCGCCCAATAGGGGTCCCCTCTATTTATTTATTTTTAGGGGTCCAGAGGTCCCCAGGGGCCCGGAGCCCCCGGACAGCAACCCCTACATTTTTTATTTCTTTTTTATAAAAAAAATATGATATATATATATATATATATATATATATATATATATATATATATATATATTATTATTATTATTAAAGGGCCAAGAGGTCTCCAGGGCCCCTGGATGGCAACCCCCCCCTTTTTTTTATAAAAAAAATAATTTTATATATATATATATATATATATATATATATATATATATAAACAACCCTCAAAATTCAGTCCAATGCCACCAGGCTGCAGTAAGAAAAAGAATACATTTATTAAAAAGGATTGTCTAAAATATAAACTGGGTATTCGGAAAAATAAATGACAAGGGAGCAAGTACATATATCATGGGAATCATCTGGTGGCATTGGACTGAATTTGAGGGTTGTTTCTTTTCCCCCTGTTTCCATTTGGCGAATTACTAGTTTGGAAATATGTTTATCATTTTTCCTTCCTTTAAGTTTTCTTGATTTTAAACACCATCTGTGCTACATACCTGGATTGAAATTCTGGTCCGAGGGTGAGTGGTGCCTACCTTGTTTTACTGCTGTTATGCAAATTCCATGCATGCTATACTGTTGTGAATATTATGTATTTGTCCCATATTTATCGGTTTTTGTCAAAACGTTTACCATTACATGTTAAATGCATATATATATATATATATATATATATATATATCTTTTGATATACCATTATATACATGAATTGGATTATTTAATTTAATTTAATTCATTTCAATGAGCAATTGTCTTATTGTTTAATTAATTTGTGTCTCTTTATTTATAGTTTTTCCCTGTACTAAGCCCCTGATGAAGCCCTGCCCTGGGCGAAACATGTTGGGCAACTGTCAGGTATAGGGACTCCAGTGGCCTTCATTGTGAGCCACGTTGGTTCGTTGCGGACGATTCACCGTTCATGTTATTCTAATTTTGTATGTGTAAATTAAATACATTTTGTACATATTCTTTTATCCCAGTGTATTGTCTTGTCTGGACACCGTTTAAAGTCCCGGGGCTTGTTGCCCCATTTTTCCCCCCTTTTCCTTATTTGTCGCACATTGTATATGGGATGTGGTGTCCTTGATTGATCTCTCCTTGCATACATTTTATTGTTTTCAACAACTTTAATGCGCAACCCCCGCTCAACAACTTTAATGCCCCCCGGTCAAGAACTTTAATTTCACCCCCCCGCTCAACAACTTTAATGCACACCCCCCGCTCAACAACTTTAATGCCCCCCGCTCAACAACTTCAATTTGCCCCCCCGCTCAACTTTAATGTGCACCCCCCCCCCCCGCTCTCAACAACTATGATCCCCCCCTCGCTCCAGGGGGCCCCTTCAACACTCAAGCCCAGGGGCCCCCACCACCCTAAGTCCTGCCCTGCCTGTACCAAAATATGCTTAGTTCGTATATACCCCAAGGTTTAACCTAAAACATCTGTAAGATTCTATACTATTCTAGATGATCAGAGTAACAGGTCTCTTGCAAGATCAAAGCTTTTGGACCTGTTAACATAACAGGAGCTTCCTTACGGTATACCCTGTCTTGTCTTGTAGTAGCTCCTCTCTCATCAAGTGCATCCAGATTCCAACTAGGGCCCCTTCCACATGGGGACGAAAACGTTGCAGCGGTCTGCCAGCTCAGTGGGAGATCTCTCTGTTGATCTCCGCTAAACCGGCAGATGACAGGTCCCTTTCTGCTCAGTGAGCAGGGAGAGGCTTGTCGAGCGCCGCTGCTTGTCTATGGAGATATTGGACGAAAACAAACACCATGTCCGTTTTCATCAGATCCCACCCGATCCGCCAGGACGAATGTATCGCCATCTGTCTGATTTTAGCAGATCGTATCGGATGTCAGCAGACATGGTCACCGCTGACATCAGGTCCACCAAAAAACTGACAGGTGGACCTGAAAGGGGCCTAACAGATAGGAGATCCTTACTCCTGCAACTTCTTCTCACCACTCTGACTTTAAATGCACAGCTGCCCACGTACCAGCTCTTGACAGAAATTACAATTTTCTCCTGCTTCTTGGCAGAGGCACCCCAAGGGTACACAAGGCTAGCCAACAAATTGATGGCCCACTTGACTCATCATATCCCCAATGCCTGGACATAGGCTGGGTCACCATAAGCAATGTCTATTTGGGTAATATCAGAAGGTCTTCCACAGTTTTCTTTAAAGACATATGTCCTGTCACATTACACTGCCCACATCACTACCATGTCAAAGAAAAAATTAACAGTAAAGTCATGCAACAATTCTTTACACAATGCGATACCATGGCCCTTCATTTCTGGGCTAATTATGTCGGTATCAAAGTGCTTGATGTAACAACTAAAGTTAATGAGCTGGCAGCCACCATGGAAGACAAAGATTTCCTAAAAACTATGAGTAAGAAGGACGATTCCAACAGCTGGGTGGCATTACTACCATTTTTTTACCGCAAGACAGGAACTACCAAAAAAATGTTCATAAAGCCGAAGCATAATTTACTTCTTTATAATGCACCCTGAGTAGAAAACCTGAGATGAAAAAACACTTAGTTGACCTTATACAGAAGTAATTTGCTGAACTTGCACCACCTCTTAGGAAAGGAGAGGAATGTTAATACATCCCAAGAGTCTACCATCCTTACAAGTTAGATCAGATCAGAGTGGTCTATGACCCAAGTGCTCAATTTAAAGGTGTTTACCTCAATGATGTCCATCCTACCAGGCATAATCCGGAAAAACATCCATATAGGAGTTTTGCTGTGCTTCGGACAAAAAAATGTTCCTATTATGGCCAATATTTAGGAAATGTTCCACTGTTTCATTGTTTGAGAAGACAAAAGAAACTCCCTCAGGGTCTAATGGTATTGCAACAACACTGTCAGGCCCCATACACACGAGCAGACAGATTTGTTCACACGATCAAACCAAAATCCCCTCCGCCAGACGGCGCGGTGACGTGGCGGTGATGTTGCCGCCGCCACATCACCGCACCAGGAAGTAAAACACTTCCGTGCATGCGTCGAAACCATTCAGTGTGCGAGAAGACATGTCTGCTGGTTAGCGTACTAACCAGCAGACATGTCGGGCGGACGGGTTCCCAGCCGATAGATTTCAAAGCATGCTTTGAAATCTGTCGGGTGGCCAAATCCGTCGGCTCGCCCATACACACGGTCGAATCTGTCCGCTGGGACGGTCGGGCCGACCGTTTCCAGCAGATAGATTTGATCGTGTGTACGCGGCCTCAGCCATGAAGCCATAGACTAATGAAGGAAAGTGCATGTTTTCTGTAACAACCCTTCTCCTGCTGTAGCAATTTATGGGCTGATAAAAAAAGCTCAAGAAGTTCAAAAGGAATTTCGGATCTGACGCATGTGAATTGTGAATTTGTGGAAAATAATTTTTATGTAGATGACAGGCTCAGGCAAGGAAAGGCGTCCCCGCTAGGATAAGACAGTGAATATCGCTAGCGACTATGGCAGCCACTAGCAATAATCGGGGAAATCTGTCTGGCTGGTTGTTCACAAGTTGATTGGTCAAATCAGCCTGCCTATTAATGGTTCGAATCCATGTATGGCTGGCCTTTAAGTGAGTATATAAGTGAGAAAGTAAAGAAAAAATTCTGTTAGGGTAAAGGGATTCGAGCAAGGGAAATCCTTCCCTCAGTTTGCTTTAGCATGTCAAACAAGACACATTCACGTTTTAGGTATCAACTTGTGACAAGCCCTTCACATAATGAGTTTTGTCTGCTGTGAACAGCATCTTTGATCCTCTGGGTTTCATAGCACACTTTTCAGTTCAGGGTAAGATACTTCTAAGACAGCTTACTTATGAAAATACAGATTGGGATACCCCATTACCCATAGAGAAACAACAAAGATGAGATTCATGGAAAGAGTCTCTGAAACCACAAGAACAACTTAAGATACCACACTCTTAAATTTCTATGAGTCCTACAAGAAAGATCTGCTGCCGAGACGGATCAGAACACTGTGCAGTGTTAGTATGAGTGTTCTCTAAAGCCAAATCTTAGGCCAGGTGCTGGAGCTTACAAGGCATGCATCCACTCATGGCCATCACCAAGCTATGCTCCCAGTGCCAGCTATTTCCATGAAGTCCAGGCACAGCTATAAATAGGAACCCTTGTTTCTCCTTCACTGACATATTTTACAGTTGGGGCTACTGTAAGGTAGCAAATTGTGTGGGTCCTCACATTCACTATACTCGTGACAAGAGAAACAAAAGGCATGCAGCTATAAGAACAGTCTTGTATTGTTTGCTACCATTGTGCTGAACCATGTTATACAAACTAAAATAAACAGTAGAAATATTTAACGTCTGTACTTCTTTTATTCTGTATTATGTAAGAAATTACATTTGGTGCTTATAATAAAATGAAGATATATATGGAAGCCACCTTCATTGTCAAAGAACCCAATAAACGTGTATTTATCTTTGTAAGCAGCCAAGAGCATGAATCAGTAAGGCAAGGGAGACATGAAAAGCTAAAACAAAAACAACGTCATACATTTTTTTTTTATTCTTTTTGCTTCTACCTACGCATGACTTATATGCTGCTGCTGCATATTATTTGAGTTCAACCTCCTCGTTGATCTGCTGCACAAAAAAGCAGTGAGATTCTTAACATGCATTGAGAGAGAGGCTCTAGACCAGCTATAGTGTGTTGACGTGTACGAAAGATCCTGTAGTTTCACTATTTATATACCAAAGATGATGGCCAGTTATGAAGATTTACAGTCGGGGCCGGTTCACACTGCTGCAAATTCTATTGCGAATTTGATCCGTTGTGATTGCTCAAATTTGCAAGTCATTTTACTAACATCGTTTTCCATAAATGTCGTTCACATCAAAAAAAGGGTCCTGTGTGAGTTTGATCCATGTGCGATGCAAATTCAGCTCTATAGACTGTCATTTCCTAAAATCGCGGCCGCGAATTACGGAAAAATAGCGGCCTCGAAATCACAGTCAAATAATGCGATTTTGAAGTCGCAGTAGTGTGAACCGGCCCTAAGGCTAGGTAAGATAATCTGTCAGCACAGACAACAGTTTCTAGTGAAATATGTGAGCTCTTTACTTAAAATTTTTTTTGTGATTTAAAACTTAAAAAAGATCTTAACTTACAATAATATCTAGCTTTATCCACACTCCTTCAACAGATAACATCCCAGCACTTTATTCTAGCAGTGCCCACGCCCCATCCTGATGGTATGGTGGGTGTTGCTCCTGTACTGATTACAGTGTTGGCATGATGACGCCAATAAGTAAGCGGCAGCAACAAGGCCATTTGGAAACCATCACAATTGAAACCAAAGAGGCAGAAGATTGCAGAACTGCAATAAAGTCCTAATTTAATCCTAATTTAAAAAGAAAAAAAAAAAGATTTACAGATTATTATTTTTTTTAGGAATGGGGTGGTAGATTGCCATAGCCATTTTAGTTTTAAATTCTACAGGTATAAAAACAGGTTTCCAATAGCGATTCTAGGTATCATCTTTTGACTTTAAAGTAGTTGTCACCCTAAATAAAATAGAAAATTATCCTGTTCATTTAAAGCATGTTAAACCGCATAGTGCTTGAGCAGTGTCATTTTTCCTTTTCTATGCTGTAAAAAACCTGGTTGATCCTGCCTGTTCATGTGTTACCTTGTGTGTCCTGACCACAGTAACCATGGATGCTGATCCCTGATTACCGTGTTCAGTTTACATGCCTCCCTCAGCCTGCTGCTCTCCTGCTCTCCTCTTTCTCCCCTCCCTCCCTGCCTGTCACCTTCTATTGCTGTTCTGAGTGGCAGTAAAGTAACTGATCACAATTACTGCCAGTACCTCTGCTGGAACAAAACGTACTACACGGTGTATTTTTCTTAATTCTCCCTCTAAATGTCTGGCAGATGTCAGAGGAGGGGGGGGTCTCAGTCCCCGCATTATGTTAAACTTACCCTAAAACAAAGTCCTCCAACACCAAGATGTCAGAGCTGGAGGCCGCTTTCATCTTCCCCTGTCTTGATTACGGGTTTGCGGACTCCGGCTCTGTGACTGGCCGGAACCACAATGATGTCCTTCCCGCGCACGCACACGGGAGCCGACATTTACGGCACAGGGCTCTAAAGGAACATCACCCGCCCCTCCCCTCCCCTCCCCTCTCCTGCCTATTCACAGAAGCCTCGGTATTGTGTGAATGTGTTCACATAATACCAAGGCTTCTCTGAATGGGTGGGAGGAAGGAAGGGTGGACTCTCCTGTTCAAGATGCATAGGTCAGCAGGATCGGTAATTGGGCTCCTGGAAATACAGTAATAGCTATCTTCCAAGAAGTACTAAAAAACTGTTAGATATAAATAATAGAGATAAGCCTAGGAGGTGTCATGCACCTCTCTGGACTTAACTCATAAAGTAAAATAAAGACACATCCAGTTCAACTAGTTTGGATGTGTGCATGTTTGTGTTTATGTCACTACATTTTCCCACATCCCAATATTTTCCATTCACTAAGATGCCCATCTAAAAGTTTATTGAAATTATCAACATTCTCTGCTGACACCACCATCTGAGGAAGGGAGTTTCCCATCTTTACCGCTTTAACAGTGAAGAACCCCTTATGCTGTTTTAAGGTGAAACCACTTCTCGCCCAACTTGTCTGAGTGGCCATATGTATTCTTAAGCAACCTGAAACTCAATACTTTTCTCCCTATGCTGGAATCACTATTTAGATATTTGTATATTGCAATCATATCTCTTGTGTCTTTTCTCCTGGAAGAATACATTTAATGTTTGTATTGTATTGTAGTCATTCCTAACAACATAGGTCCTCCAGCCCTCGTATTAGCCTTGTTGCCCTTCTCTGGAATTTCTCCAGTTCTAGCACATCCTTCCTGAGAAATGGTGACCAGAATTGGACAGCATACTCAAGATGTGGTTTTTAAAGTTTTAGATACCCTTTTTAATGCATGCTAATAGTCTGCTAGCTTTGCTTCCTGCATCTTGGCATTGCATGCTATTTCCGAGACTGTGATCTACTAGGACCCTCAAATCCTTTTCCATCCTCAATTCCCTCAGAGGCTCCCACCCACCTTTCCCCGGCAGGTAATTTGGAAATGTAAAATGTTTTAATATTGCCATGTAGTTGCCCTCCCCTTTATTTTATTGAGGTCTTCTTGGAAAGTTTCTATGTGCTGTTGTGAAGTTATTTCTCTGTATCATCAGCAAACCCTGAGATTAAACTATTTATATCAACCTCTATATCATTAATGAACAAGTTAAAGAGAATTGGTTGTAGAAGAGAGCCTAGGATGCACTCCTTTGACCAGTTTTCTATCTAGGTACATACAGTATACTATCATCAATGCCAACAAATCTTTTAAGATAATTTAAGTGATTATGGGGTACATTATAAAATGTGTTGACAACATTTAGATACACTACATCCACGACCACCAGTCTTCCTCTATCTAGATCACAGCTCATTTCCCCTTTGCCAGACCTAAATCCAATTGAGAATCTGTGACAAGACTTGAAAATTGCTGTTCACAGACATTCTCCATCCAATCTGACAGAGCTTGAGCTATTTTGCAAAGAAGAATAAGCAAAAATGTCACTCTCTATATGTGCAAAGCAGGTAGAGACATCCCCAAAAAAGACTTTCAGCTGTAATTGCAGTGAAAGGTAGTTCTACAAAGTATTGACTCAGGGGGGCTGAATACAAATGCTAGAAAATTACACAGTACCCCCAAACATTATATATGTTTTTTTTAGCAGACACCCTAGGGAATAAAACGACGGTCATTACAACGTTTTATCTTTACGGTATTTATGCAATAATTTTTCAAACACCTTTTTTGGGGATTTTTTTTTCCATGAATTAAAAAAATAACAAAACAGTAAAGTTAGCCCAATTTTTTTGTCAAATATGAAAGATTAGGTTACACCGAGTAAATAGATACCACAAAGAAATCTTCCAAGTCAAGAACAATTATTTTTCTGAGGCTATCAATAGCGCCCTAAACCGCCCACGCAAACTCTTCAAGATGGTCACTCATAAAAAAGAAAAAAAGTGCAGCGCTAAATAATATCTGGAGTGAAACCAAATATGTGATCAAGGTATTCAAATCAGGAGCCCCAATTATGGAGCAAGTATGTGAATCTATAAAATTGCACTAGACCAATACATGTAAATATCAAATAATATGCACAAACATTTTTATAAATGCTAAAAAATAGAAATCAAAATAAGTGAGATACCAAATAGTACCACCAGGGTGCTTCACACTGAAGTGAAAATGAATTGTATCACAAATAAATGTCCCGGAAAGATACGTCAAAAGATAAAAGATCAAATGCTAATATATGTTGTAAATAGCGATATAAAAAAGCAAGAAATGGAAACTCTGGTGATGAAAAAGTCCCAATATAAAATGAACAGAATCACATTATGGCAAACGGAATTGCAAAAAATGTGTAGGATAAGTCCATCAACACAGGATTTGGATTTTTCAGTGATTTAAACAGGTAGTAAAAAACCCCATAAGCGGTCAATCTCATAGGATCCACAACAACATCCAATCGATACAGATAAAGTTGGGTACTTATACCGGATGGCGTGGACACACACTTCAGCGACGGTGTGTCAATCAAGCGTGTACAAACTCCTGGAAAGCGATAATGTCAATGGGAGCCCGTTGAGCCAATAGACAATTGATCATCAGAAGCCGAGTGGATCCAAATGTGAGAGAAAATCCTTCAGAGGAAACTAATGGATAATGGCATTGTGGCAGGTAGACCCATCATAGAATCATGTAGGAAAGAAAACACACACAACTACGCACAGGGCCGCCATCAGGGGGGTACAGGCATTACACCTGTAAGGGGCCCGGGGGTCCCCAGGGGCCCAGATGGGAACCACCCTAAAAAAAATAAAAAAAATAAAAATATATTTTTTTTTTTTTTTTTTTTAGGGTTCCGAAGGTCCCCAGGGGCCCGGAGGCCACCAAGGGCCCCAGATGGCAAGCCCTTTTTTTTTATAAAAAAAAATATATATTTTTATAAAAAATATATTTTTTTTTATAAAAAAAATATATTTTTTTAATATATTTTTCTTTTATTTTTTATTAAAGGGACATTTTTTTTTCTTTTTTTTTTTTTTTAGAGGTCCGAAGGTCCCCAGGGGCCCGGAGGCCACCAGGGCCCCAGATGGCAAGCCCTTTTTTTTTATAAAAAAATATATTTTTTTATAAAAAAATATATTTTTTTTAATATATTTTTCTTTTATTTTTTATTAAAGGGCCAATTTTTTTTCTTTTATTTTTTTTTTAGAGGTCCGGAGGTCCACAGGGGCCCGGAGGCCCCCAGTGCACCGGATGGAAACCCCCCTTTTTTTTATTTATTTTCTATAAAAAAATATATATTTTTTTTTAATATATTTTTATTTTATTTTTTTATTAAAGGGCAATTTTTTTAGGGGCCTAGGGGCCCGTAGGCCACCAGGGCCCCAGATGGCAACCCCCTATTTTTTTATTTTTTGTTATTATAAAAAAATATATTTTTTATAAAAAAATATATATTTTTAATATATTTTTCTTTTATTTTTTATTAAAGGGCCAATTTTTTTTCTTTTATGTTTTTAGAGGTTCGGAGGTCCACAGGGACCTGGAGATCCCCAGGGCCCCAGATGACAACCCCCCTTTTTTATAAAAAAAATATATTTTTTATATATATTTTTATTTCTTTTATTTTTATATTTATATTATACGTATTATTATTATTATTATTATTAAAGGGCCCAGAGGTTTTTATATTTTTTTTTTTTACTTTTTTATATTATTTTATTTATTTATTTTTAATATATGGATGTATTTTTATTAAAGGGCTCAGAGGTCCCCAGGGCCCCATGTGTCAAACCCCTTTTTTTTATAATTGTATTTTTTATTTTTGTTTATATATTTTTTTTTATATTTTTATTTTTTATTAAAGGGCCCAGAGGTCCCCAGGGCCCTGGAAGGCAACCCCCCTTTTTTTATATATATATAGATGTTTATTTCTTTTATATATATATATATATATATATATATATATATATATATATATATATATATATATATATATATATATATATATATATATATATTTTATTTATTTATTTATTTTTATTAAAGGGCCCAGAGGTCCTGAATGGAAAGCCCCCTTTTTTTGTAATTTCCTTTTATAAAAAAAAAAAAGGTCCCGGGGCCCCAGTTGGCAACCACCCTTTTTAAAAAAAATATATATATATATTGTGTATATATATATATATATTTATTCTCTCTTTTTTTCTTTTTATTAAAGGGCACAGAGGTCCCCAGGGCCCCGGATGGCTACCACCCTTTTTTATATATATTTTTCTGTATTTATTCTTTTTGTAAAGGGCCCCCCCGCTTTCATGCGGCCAGCCCCCCCCCCCCCCGGTTCTCTGCTCCGGGGGGCCCATGCCTGAAGCTGTGTAAGGGGCCCCAAAATTCCTGATGGCGGCCCTGACTACGCATAGTGTGGTTATTTCCAGTAAAAAAGGCCTTTATTAGGCATAAAATGGTATACAGAAAAATAGGCAAAAAATAAATAAAAAATAAGCTAAAAAGTACAAGACTGCGGGAAGACCAGTACAGGTGATCACATGGGTAAGTAGCGTGGTAGGCAAATAGCGCATTGCCTACCACGCTGTTGCGCCAACATCTTGGCACCCCCCATCACGCAGCTGATCAACCAGTCTTTCAAGGAGGGCAAAGTGCCCTCACAGTTGAAAGAGGGCATAATCCAACCCATCCTGAAGAAACCCACCCTTGACCCCAAGGACCCACTCCACCGCCGTCCCATAACAGGCCTAAATGTACTCTCAAACGCTAATGGAAAAAGTAGTGGTACAACAGCTGCAACAACATCTAGATACCCACAAGCTACTTGATCCATTTCAATCGGGTTTCCGTCCCGGACACGGGACAGAAACCGCGTTGCTCAAAATATGGGACGACGCACTCGAGGCCGCAGACGAAGGAGAATCTTGTCTTCTTGTTCTGTTGAAAGTGCAGCTTTCGACACTGAAGACCACAAACTTTTATTGACACGGCTAGCTGAAGTAGCCAGAGTCGCAGAAGGCGATTTATCTTGGTTCTCCTCTTTTTTGGAAAACCGATCGCAAACAGTGAAGTTAGAACCTTTCACATCTGAGAAACGCACAGTATCATGCGGAGTCCCTCAAGGATCGCCTCTGTCACCGGTGCTGTTTAACATCTATCTTCGCCCTCTTTTTGAGATTATTAGCAGCCAAAAACTGCTTTACCACTCATATGCAGACGACACGCAACTGTATTTTTGCATTGGCAACAAAAAGGATCACCACCTCAATCTAGAGACATGCCTCTCTTTGATAGAGGACTGGATGACAAAGAGTTATCTTAAACTCAACGGAACGAAAACAGAACTTCTCCTGTTTCACGCCAAGCATAGGAATCAACCTGCAACAGCATGGACACCCCCGCCCATTCTGGGCAAGATCATCTCCCCTAGCGCCAAAGTCAAAAGTCTAGGGGTCATCTTTGACTCCTATATGACAATGGGCGCACAAATAGGGTCAATAGTCAGCGGATCCCAACATCTGCTGCGCCTACTACGCAGACTTACTCCTTTCATCCCCAAAGAAGACTTGGCAGTCGTGGTGGGAGCAATTGTTAACTCCAGACTGGACTATGCAAATGCCCTTTACCTCGGACTCCCCAAGTAACAAATCGCTCGTCTGCAAGTCATTCAGAACACGGCCGCCAGACTATCCATCTCACCTTCACTGAGAGCCCTTCACTGGCTGCCAGTTAAAGACAGAATTGCTTTTAAAGCACTCTGTCTTACGCATAGATGTGTCCATAGGAATGCTCCCCACTTTTAATGCGAAAAAATAAAAGCCCACAATCCCAATCGCGTCCTGCGATCCACCAATCAAAACCTGCTCCAGATTCCGAAAGCCAACTACAAGTCCAAAGGAGAAAGAAGATTCGCGATCCAAGGTCCCAGACAATGGAACGCTTTACCAACCAGCATTCGGTTGGAGGAGAACCACTTAGCGTTCAGGAGAAAGATTAAGACTCATCTCTTTTGATATCAAAGGAGACAGGAACAACGAGCGCCCAGAGGCGATTTAGTTCGCATGTGCCATGCTATATAAGTTTTTCATTCATTCATTCATTCATTCTAACATGTCACGCTTTAAAATTGCGCACACTCATGGAATGGCGCCAAACTTCGGTACTTAAAAATCTCCATAGGCAAGGCTTGGAAATTTTTTACAGGTTACCAGTTTAGATTTACAGAGGAGATCTAGGGCTACAATTGTTGCTGCCACACTAACGCACGCGGCAATACCTCACATGTGTGGTTTAAACAGTGTTTACATATGTCGGGGGGACTTGCGTGTGCGTTCGCTTCTGTGCGCGAGCTACCGGGGACAGGGGAGTTTTAATTTTTTATTATTTATTTATTTTACATATTTATTTATTTTTTACACTTTTTTTATTTATTTTTTTATTACTTTTATTCCTATTACAAGGAATGTAAACATCCCTTGTAATAAGAATGTGTGTGACAGGTCCTCTTTATGGCGAGATGCGGGGTCAATAAGACCCCACATATCTCCTCCAGGCTGGAAACCATGAGATCGGTGAAAAAAATTCACTGATCTCATGAATACTGTGGCTTACAGCAATCGCGGCTTTGTTTACTTACGGGACCCGGGCGTGACGTCATCACATCGCGCCCGGGTCCTCCGACGGTCATAGAGATGACTGGTGACATCTCTAGACATCTCTATACTTCCTGCCGATTCTTTCTCCGGGCCCCCGATGGCACGGGAGAGCACGGAGAAGCACCGGATGGCGGCGGGAGGGGGGATGTCCCCTCCCGCCGCCTGTAAGAACAATCTAGCGGCGGAACTGCCGCTATGATCATTCTTACGTTGTGCAGAATCGCGGGCACAAGAGATAGATATCTGGATGATGCCTCTCGCTGCAGGCATCATTCAGATATCCCCCTTCAAAGTCTCAGCTAAAACCTCAGGATTTTCACATCAAAACATGTCGGTTTCGGACATATCAGGGACAGATGTAAAAAAAAAAACACAGATTTTTACTTACTGTCCCTGGTTTTACTGAGCCTGGCAACCCTGATGGGGCCCCCTAGTGGTATGGGGCCCTCGGGCAGTGCCCGAGAGACTCAATGGTCAGTCCGCCCCTGATACTGTATATAACCCAGTGTAGTGTAGAGAATATATAATACAGGGAAGAGAGCGAATACGGCAGGTAGCCTTTTTTTCTATTTTTTGAGTCCGTTGGTCAGCGTGATTGACGGTGGATTTACAGTGCGGGAAACTTTATTTTTTTTTTTTTTAAAGGATTTGACAAAAACTGTCTCTTGTGGTTTTTACTTTTTGACACTTTTTGCCCCCTCTCGCTCCTGCACCGCCACTGAAAGACAATGCATAGATTTATGCAAGGCTGTAATCGCCTCCCAATTAGTTAACCAGGGGGGCGCACGGGGTGTGCGTTCCCTGGTTAACACTGACAGGCGTCTCAACCAATCATGTTCACCGGATCTGGTTACCGGTAACCTCATTGGCTGAAGTGATATCGAGGGTGGGACTACTTCCAGGGATCGATTTGAGGATGGCTTACCGGGGGCAAACTGGCGGCAATTGATTGGCACAGTGGTGACAATGGCATGGCACAATGGCTGCATTTGGCATGGCACAGTGGTGACAATTTATGGGCACAGTGGCGACAATGGCATGGCACAGTGGCGACAATTGATGGGCACAGTGGCAACAATGGCATGGTACAATGGTGACAATTGATGGGCACAGTGGCGACAGTGGCATGGCAGAGTGGCTGAGTTTTTCATGGCACAGTTTAAACCAATCTGATAAAAGACACTAAATGGCAAAATGGCATCCCAATAGTTAGCTTGCCCTATCAAGGTCTCTGCATTGTGCCTCATATTGTGCTGTATGTATTGACTCTTTTTATACAATGTTACACTAACCTTATCCATTAAGAAACATGTATAGCCAATAACTTAGTTAGAATGTTAATCATTGGAGTCATATGCACAAATGCTGCTGTTACCGCACAAAGCAAGCTCTTTGCTAAAGTCAAGCTGTGGCCCTATCAATTCTATGAAGATTCACAGAACGGTTAATAGATTATTTACTGAATATGCTTATTTTTGTATCTTATGAGTTCAGCGCAGCACTCCACTGAAAGAAATGTTACACGCTTGACTAGTTAACAGCCGACTAACACCTAATAAGCTGTAACAGTAGGAAAGCAAAGGCCATGTCAGAGATAATGCCAATAAGAAGTTGGAAAATGCAATTTACATTATTAAACTCTTAATAGTGTTTTGCATTTTAATTTTGGAATCCGTGGGAAAAAAAATACATATCAGCTAAGCAAGCTGTACTTATGCAGGATATAAAATCCCAGCTGTGACAATTTAGTATTTCTTGTCAACAAGTTTCCATCTCTGTTAACTGCACTGTATACTGGAGATAATTTATAATTAAAGCATATTTGCCCCTTGTCACTATGCTTCATATGACTACTAAATAGTTTTATGGTGGAATTAGTCTCCACAGTTTTTAAATTTCATTATAATACTATTATACTATTGACTTTGTTTTGAATGTAATTTTTAGAATTCATGAATTTGAAGTACATTTCCTTGGATTGGCAGTATTTATTTTAGGGTACAATATCTATTTCTTATCACAGTCTGTTATGTTCCTACTGATTCACTTGAACTGTAAATTCATCCCAGCTTCCTGGTACTTTAGCAGCGAAGATATTTCTGGGTTTTCACGATTATCATGTAGCGCTACCCCCTGAAGGTGGACGCTGGTAAAGATGGGGTTTTTGTTCTTTGCTACTGACACACCTGGTTTATTTTCCTCTTTCTTTGAAGAGTAGATTGAGAATCCTCAATACTCTGTATCCAGCTGGACCAAAGGGAGATAAAAGGCATGAAAAAGGCTGAGTTTATTGATTATTAATTGTCAGAGTGGTTGTTAGACAAAAGTCAATCACCATTACCCACTTTAGCAGTCTGGTTGAGCAACATTTATGACCGATCAATGAAACATTACAGACATGGTAGCCCAGATCAGCATAAACAGTTGTAATACAACCCTGGGTAGCTGGAAAGCAAAGTGATAGATATAAGGAGGTTCTTTTGAGACAGTGGTGACAATGCTAGGCTGGAGAAAGGGCTTTAGGAGGATCAAACTGAACAGCATAAATCAACTCAGTATTGGTACAGTACCTGCCGCCGAGAATGTGTTTTTAGCACGACAGCATCGCGCTGATTCTCGGCGACAGGGTGCCGACATCTCGCACTCGCTGGAATAGTAAAAGCACATTCCAGCGAGCACGTCATAGAAGCGACGGGGATCCATCTTGGATTCCCGCCAATTCTACACGTGGGCGGCGTTTAGTATGAATCCTGAAGGGGAACTCCCCGCTCGCCCCCACTCCCTCCCTGACCGGCCGGCCGGCGTGCTTTGGATACGGGTCTGGTATGGATTGTGGGGGGACCCATGCCGGATTTTTATTTAAAATCCGGCGTGGAGTTCCCCCTCAGGATACATACTAAACGCTGCATGTAGATTTGGCGGGAATCCAAGTCGGATCCCCGTCGCTTCTATGACGGCTTTTTCTCCATCGGGGCAAGCCAGCTCGGCGATGGCTCCCTCGATGGGGCTTCGAGGTGGTCAATCTCGCCGAGAAAGGGAGCGAGATTGACACAATATCGCAGTCACCTACTGTAACTCTATCTAAATTAAAAACTGTCCTTAAAGTAGAGCTTAGCCAGATAATGTTGGGGCCCTGTGGACAATCGGTGCACTGAGGATGTGAGTTGAGCAGTAGCAGCCCACTCTAGCCCAAGGAATGCCAAATGGGCTGTGCTATGGCTGCTTCCTAGGAAGGAGTGCTGTATATGCTGAAATTAAAGATAGCACAGGTGTCCAGAAAACTCTGATTTTAAGCATGTAAAGGAAAGAAACGAAGACTCTGTTTTCTGTACTATATTAGACAGTATAGACAGTGGACCGGCAGCTTACTCCCCAACTTCTCAAGAGACAGTGGAGACTCGGGATTTAAGAGGTCCCCCTTCCTGAACAGATTCCGAGATGGTGTCTGTGGTAGTGGTGACTTACTTGACAGCTCAGCTGCTCTGAAAAATCAGCTGGACTTCAGGCTGCAGATGAAAAAACAGGTATATAAACTGCAACGTTCTCACTGCATTTGAATTGCATAGGAATGCTCTGGCCCCAACGTCTCAGGTCTTTATTCAGCAACAGGTCCAAATTGCTCAACTCCCACTGTGCCAAGAAAGCGGGCTCTTCCCAAGCGAAGAATATAAATACTTTCCTTGGATCCTCCTGCTGCATGGGACCTGGAAATTTGTTGTTAAAAGTAGATGAAGTACCATAATATGGCCAACACCTGGGACTACATCTCTCAGCACCCCAAGTATGTCACAGTGTGTTTAGTCCCTGGGTTTAGAGTGGCTTGTTCTTCCCTTGCTGGCAGGAAGAAAATATAGCAATAGCATAGCAATTTATTAACGGCAGCAAGCCAGATGCATTCCAAGTTAAGGTACTGTATGTCGGGCACAGGCTACTATTATAAAAGGCCACATTCACACTTGTGCAGTCCAATGTTGTGTGTTATCATGCACTGTGTTAAAGGGGTTGTAAACCCTCCATGAATAGGCATTATATGCATTAAGGTGAAAAACCTTCTGTAGTACAGCAGCTCCCCAGAGCCCCCCTTTTACTTACCTGACACAATCGTTCCAGCGACAGGGATGAGTATAGCAGCTCCAGCCGCTGTCGCGGGTCCTCTTTGGCTAGATTGATAGCAGCAGGAGCCATTGGTTCCCGCTGCTGTCAATTAAATCAAGTGACACGGGAGCCAGGGGGTGGGGCCTAGTCCTGCTGTCTGTGTCAATATTTAATAGAAAGTCCAATTCAGAACAATACATGTGAATAATACAAGGAAAAACATAAATACATTCCCGAAAGCCCATAAGATCCTGATGGACTTTGGCAACATTTTGTATTACAAAATCAACTTCACAAAATCTTTAATTTTGAATCTGGGAATGCTGAAACCCACCAGGAACACATTCCAACAAACTCTTCCTTACACATGGAGTAACCAAGGCATTCCGTATTCAGGTATCACTCCGACCCCCTCAACATCATCGCTAGTTAACGCCAACATCACACCCTTAATTGCTAAACTGGAAACTAGGGATGTCCCGATACCGATACTAGTATCGGTATCGGTACTGATACCGAGCATTTCCCGAGTACTTGTACTCGGGGGAAATGCTCCGATGCTTCAACCAATACCTGGGCAGTCAGGTATCGGGTGGTGGGGGGAGTTACAAGTCTTCTCCGTGCTGTCTCCCCCCCCCCCCGTGCTGTCTTCTCCAACGTGCTGTCTTCTCCCCCGTGCTGTCTTCTCCCCTCAGTGCCGCTCTCCCCCCGTGCTGTCTTGTCCCCCTCCGTGCCACTCTCCCCCGTGCTGTCTTGTCCCCCCGTGTTGTCTTGTCCCCCTTCGTGCTGCTCTCCCCCGTGCTGTCTTGTCCCCCTTCGTGCTGCTCTCCCCCGGTGCTGTCTTCTCCCCCTGTGCTGTCTTCTCCCCCCGCTAAACCTGACTCCTACCGAAGCTTCTCTCCATTCATTTCACCTGAGGCTGCAGAGAAAGGGACTGGGGAATCTTAGTCCTTAGTCCCTTTCTCTGTCTTAAAGGGGAGATGTCAGAGGTCTGTTAAGACCCCTGATATCTCACCAAAGCCCCCCAACAGGGCTGATTGAAAAAAAGGAAAAAAAATTGCAATAAATAATAAAAAAAAAAAAAATGTAAATAATAATAATAAAAAAAACACTGACAATACACTACCCCCCCCCCCCCCCAAAAAAAAATCACTGTAAAAAAAATAGTAAAAAATAATTGTGTAAAAAAAAAAATACAGCCACAGTCACATGACATTAAAAAAAAAAGTATCAGTATTCGGTATCGGAGAGTACTTAAAAAAAAAGTATCGGTACTTGTACTCGGTCTCAAAAAAGTGATATTGGGACAACCCTACTGGAAACCCAGTGAAACATTTTGAAAGAGGAATTATCGTGGCTAGGCAGAATAGCGGAATTCAAGATGTCAACTCTACCACAAATTTTGTATATGTTCTGTGCCTTACTAATTGCCATGCCTCCCCACTACCTTCAATCCTTTTTGAGTCTTATGTGAAAGTTCATCTGGGGAGACAGAAAAGCTAGATGCTCTCGAACTAACTTAATCCCGCATAAGCATGTAGGAGGGGCTGGGCTAGTAAACATCCATGATTACCTATAGGCAGTTAGACTAGACCAACTTAAATATTGGTTCAGCAAGATCAATGTTCCACTGTGGATAAATGTAGAGAGAGCTCTATTAATAGCCTTCCTCATGGGAAAATCTTGGAAGCCATGGGACGCTCAAGCTCTCTCCCCCTCTATACAGGTATCTTAACAAGCATGGAGATTTTTCCTAAGCTACTGCCACACTAATATCTCCAAAGTAGAAAACCAATTCCCTTTACGCTTACTTGAGACTAAAATCCCCATTCTCTCAGTAAAACTTCTCCCAACCTATGGCATCATAACCATACTAGAATGCCTAACCGAATCCATGCCCAAAAGTGCGGAGCGGCTTATCATAAAATGGGAATCAGACCTGGACACCATATTCACAGGTGACCAATGGTAATCTGCCTGTTGAGCAACTCAGAAAGCATCACACTGTGTTGGTCACTGGAAAATGAGGCTCAAGATAAACAACAGATGGCAATACACCCCATACAGACTAACAATATATTTGCCTACTACCTAGCCCTTATGCTGGTGGAATTGCAGCCAAACTGGCCACCTCCAACACACCTTCTGGGAATTTCCGAGCCTAACAAGTTTCTGAAATCTGGTATTTCAACTAATATCACTTGCAGGAGTTAACCCCCCCCCCCCCCCCAAATTCAACCCCCAACTTCAGATCTGTCCTATCCCATGGGGTTCTAGCCACTCACACTCTGGTACTCTGGTAACTGGAAAGACGCTCTATCTATTAATGTCTCAAATTTAACAAGGACAGTCCAACAAAATCATACCCTTGAACGTTTACTGGCGATTAATTCCCTCACATGTACAATCTTTGATAGGAACTGGAAAATTTGAACCGACAAGTATAAAAGTCCATAGCAGCCCGGCTGCTCATATTTAACTGGTAATGACTCTGTTATATCTGTTGTATCTACCTGTTTGTTAAAATATGCAAAACTTAATAAAATCTATTGAAATAAAAAAAAAAGAAAAGGAAAATACATAGTACAGTTGTTATAATAATAGATACGGTGTCAGTACATGGATCAACGTTCTGCTGGAACATGCACTATTACAGTTGACTCATCATATTAAGGTTCCATACTGGTGTGTATTTCTTGCTGTCAGTTATGTGCAGGATTTCAGTATGGAAGATGTAGGGTAAACAGAAAAGCTGTACAGCAGTCTCAAAAAGAGCAATTAAGGCTATTGTTTTAGTGATCTCAAAATATGCTACAGTGAACCTTTAACATTAGCGGTACTGAAAATCAAAGCTGCAGAAATTGTGTCCATCATCACAATGGACCACAATCACTGAATGCCGTCACCACGCAGCGTGTGCAAACTTCGCTAAGGTATTGAACTTACCAGATAAATCAAGGTACTTTGCTTGTATCAATCGATTCTTTAAACAGGCACTGCATCCATCCATCTGAATATTGCTTGTGACAAGCAAGAAAAAACATAGCGTATGCCAGTAAAACTATTTAATGATTACAAAAATTCCCTCTTACAAATGCGCACTTACAGATCATAAAAAATAGACAGGCATATAGTAAATCCCATCTCACAGTTGTGTGTCTCTCTCTCACCACTCTGCTGATATTGCACGCCCTCTCATGAAGTGATGACAAAACGCGTCAGTGCGTAACCACGCAGCTACCTATGCTGTGCGATCAGCTGTCATCTCAAGTCGGGAACGCCGCTCCTTGAAATATCAGCAGAGTGGTAAGAGAGAGACACGTGAGTGAAACGGGATTTAATACCTGCTGATTCGTCTATCTCACCATTGATAGACTGCATGTAATATCTAACAGGATAAGAGTTCACTTATTGGCAACAGCATCTATAGTCACTTTTATTGACCGCTCCTCATGAGTCTATATCCCATTAACGAATACAAGTATGCGCTCTATGCACACATTGATAGACAATCCCAATAGCGGAAAAACTTATATGTGTATACACATTCATTGTGAAACCTTCCATGTCCCTTTCCCCCAGGAACCAATAACTAAATATATAGTGAACATAGGGACACGCTAAATAACCTGCTACCCAGCTCCTTTTGGACTTTACCATCACCCTTATATCCATCCCACCCAGTGGTTTTGATCCCCTGAATACGGCTTTACATTAGTGACTTTACCACCAGTCCCTTCAGCAGGCTCCCTTTTTGATCTCCAACACTCCCTGGGGGACATACACTCAATGATTGCCTAGACTAGTATTTATATAATCATTCTTTATAAAGATTTTTTTTCTAATACTCACAAAACTGTATTTACCGTTGGCAACCCCTGAGTGTATGGACATTTGGCGTCCAGACCTTTATGTTATTTGTTTGTAAATGTTTACACTGTTTGTATGTCTGTCGTCAATGTGTTTATATCCCACGGCTTTCATGTGGGACTTGTTAAATTGCAACCCATGTAGACTGGTCCTTATCTCTCAGGTTACTGAGATATAATTTTACTGTGAATATTGTTGAGTGTAATAAACTTTATTACATTTTAACAGTCTCTTGCATTGCCCCATCTTTGCTCCCTAAAGTAGCCGCTTTTCTTTTGGGGTTACCTCATCTAAGGTCCCCAAATACCCTTCTTGTTATGCAGTATAAATGGCTATGGTAGCAACATCTTAATTTTTGGTGAGAGGTACAGAGGCTGCATTCCCTTATACAATCAGTAACCTTTTAATTTTTTGGGATTTAATACCATATGCCTGTTTATTTTTTAGGATCTTTAAGTGCGCATTTGTAAGGGTAAATTTATTTAATCATTAAATATTTCTAAAGGGATTCACACCCTGAAGCTTTTTTCATCAGAACACTGAGGCCGCGTACACACGATCAGACCGGTCTGATGAAACTGGTCTGCAGACAGTTTCATCGGACCAGTTTGATGGTGTGTACGGCCCATCGGACCGTTGTCCGTCGGACCAAAGTTTTAAAACTTGCTTTAAAATCTGTCCGACGGACACCTGTCTGTCGGACAGATTCGATGGTTAGTACGCCAAACTCATCGGACCAAAAACCCACGCATACTCAGAATCAAGTCGACGCATGCTTGGAAGCATTGAACTTAGTTTCTTTCAGCACATCGTTGTGTTCTACGTCACCGCGTTCTGGTCTGATCAGATTTTTGGTCCGATGGCGTGTACACACATCAGACCACTTCAACCTGGTCGGATGAAAACGGTCTGTCGGACCAGTTTCATCGGCCCGGTCTGATCGTGTGTACGCGGCCTAAGAGTACACCAGGTGATTATCATGAACCAGGCCTCCCATTCAGAATCAGTCTGCAGAGGACATGGTTAAACAAACAGCAAAGCAGAGTAACAAAAGGTAGGACTTGTTGTTAACAATCCTTGAAATGTAAATTGATCAGTGAGAGGGGATTGTTTTTTTCTCAAACAAAAGTGTAGCTACATTTAAAGGTATTTTCAATATAACTGCTTAGATTCACGAATCTAAATATGGAATATGGTTTTCACCGAAAGTAAACTCTGCTTATATATATTATTATTATGTCCTTCAGATTCAGTTTAATTAATCAAGAAGATAATAGTCACAAGCTAATATATATATAGGCCCTATGATGCCAGTGCTGCAAAGTAATTATTTGTATGTTGAAAACACTTCCATAGTATGCAGAACAATGAAGTGCAAACCCTTAAAGTATAAGTCAACACTGTCACTAAAATCCCTGCATCTACAGACATCCACGATCTAACACTAACCTATCTAGCTCTATAAAGAAGAAATCATTCTGCAGAGGACACAGCCGACAACAACTGTGAAATAAATGGGGAGTGACGTCACCCACAGTCTTACTATGGGGCTTTCGTTGTCAGCTGACTCCTCTGCTCCCGCCTTCACAGCGAAGCCGCAGCTGAAGCTCAGCATGAGATTGGGTCAGATCAGATTGAAAAAAGCTATGTATGCTTATTTCTGCTTTACAGGGCTAAATAGATTAGTTTTAGATCGTGGACGTCTGTAGATGCAGGGATTTTAGGCCCTGTACACACGATCAGACATGTCTGATGAAACTGGTCTGCAGATCAGTTTCATCGGACCAGTTTGATGGTGTGTACGGCCCATCAGACCGTTGTCCGTCAGACCAAAGTTTTAAAATATGCTTTAAAACCTGTCTGATGGAACATGTCCGTCGGACAGGTTCGATGGTTAGTACACAAAAGCATCGGACCAAAAACCTGCACATGCTCAGAATCAAGTCGACGCATGCTTGGAAGCATTGAACTTCGTTTTTTCATCACGTCGTTGTGTTCTACGTGACCGCGTTCTGGTCTGATCGGATTTTGGTCCGATGGTGTGTACGCACACCAGACAAGTTCAGAGTTGTCTGATGAAAACGGTCCGTTAGACAAGTCTCATCAGACATGTCTGATCGTGTGTACAGGGCCTTAGGCGGCGTACACACGAGGGGATATGTCCGCTGAAAACGGTCCGATGGACCGTTTCAGGAGACATCTCCGCTCGTGTGTATGGGCTAGCGGACAGATTTCTCCACCCGACAGATTTCAAAGCAAGCTTTGAAATCTATCCGGTGGAATCTGTCCGCCCGACATGTCTGCTGGTTAGTACACTTACCAGCAGACATGTCGGCCCCCACCGCCGCCGCGCCGCTGCCGAATGGATTCGGCGCATGCGCGGAAGTGTTTTACTTCCTGGTGCGGTGACGTGGCGGTGACACGGCGGCGTCAACGTCACCGCCGCGTCACCGCGCCGTCCGGCGGCGGGGAATTTGATCCGATGGTGTGTACACGCCATCGGATCAAACTCCCGATCGGACATATCCGATGGAAATGGTCCGCGGACCGTTTTCATCGGATATGTCCGATCGTCTGTACGCCGCCTTAGTGTTATCCCACGTACACACGGTCCGAATTTCCAACAAATGTTCAATGTGAGCTTGTTGTCGAAAAATGTGACCGTGTATATGCTCCATCGAACATTTGCTGTTGGAATTTCCGACAACAAAAGTTTGAGAGCTAGTTCTCAATTTTTCCGACCACAAAAGTTCTTGTCGGAAATTCCGATTGTCTGTATGCAATTACGATGCACAAAAACCCTACGCATGCTCGGAATCAATTTGACGCATGCTCGGAATCATTTGACTTAATTTTTCTCGGCTCGTCGTAGTGTTGTATGTGACCGCATTCTTGGCAATCGGAATTTCCGACAACATTTGTGTGACCGTGTGTATGCAAGACAAGTTTGAGCCAACATTCAGAAAACATTGTGGAAAAAAATCAACAGTTTTGTTATCGGAATATCCGATCGTGTGTATGTGAATTAGGGTGGATTCTATTTTAACCACTTGCTTACTGGGCACATAAACCCCCCTCCTGCCCTGGTGAAATTTCAGCTTCCGGCACTGCGTCGCTTTAACTGACAATTGCGCGGTCGTGCGACGTGGCTCCCAAACAAAATTTACGTCCTTTTTTCCCCACAAGTAGAGCTTTCTTTTGGTGGTATTTGATCGCCTGTGCGGTTTTTATTTTTTGCGCTATAAACAAAAAAGAGCGACAATTTTGAAGAAAAATACAATATTTTTTACTTGTTACTATAATAAATATCCCAATTAAAAAAAAAAAAACACACATTTTTTTCTCAGTTTAGGGCGATACGTATTCTTCTACATATTTTTGGTAAAAAAAAAAAAAAATCGCAATAAGCGACTGGTTTGCGCAAAATTTATAGCGCTTACAAAATAGGGGAGAGAATTATTATTTGTTATTATTTTTTTTTTACTAGAAATGGCGGCGATCTGCGATTTTTTTATTGGTACTGTGACATTATGGCGGACACATCGGACACTTTTGACACATTTTTGGCGCCATTCACATTTATACATATAAATATGCACTAATTACAGTATAAATGTGACTGGCATTGAAGGGGTTAACACTAGGAGGTGAGGAAAGGGTTAAATGTGTATCCTAGGTGTGTTCTAACTCTGGGGGGAGGGGGGGGTGACTGGGGGGGTGACCGATCTGTGTTCCTATGTAGGAAGGAACACAGATCGGGCTCCTCCTCTCCAGAGACAGGATGCTGTCTCTGTGTAAAACGGCAATGAGAGATGATCTATGAGATCATCTCTCATTCGCCCACAGATCGCATCGCAAACGGCCACTCTGATTGGCCGTTCGCCGCGATCTGTGATTGGCCGTGTCCAAGGGACACGGACAACACAGGGCTTCCCTGCAGCGCGCTCTACAGCGCGCGCTGGGAACGCCCAAAGGAGATGCCGTCAAATGACGGCATGTTGGATATTCAGACCCGCGCTGTTGCCGTCATTCGACGGTAGCGTGGGCCTGAAGTGGTTAACAATCACTCATATGGTATTTTAGTTTTGCAGCCTGAAGAGGAAGGATGGATTCTGATTGGTCATTATGTTACCACACTTTGCACAGTAGTCTGTGTCACTCTAGGAACAGTTTGCTGTCTTTCTTCGTTTTTGTAAGCCTTGCGGCTATGATTGCATAATTATGTTATGTTCTTGTTCTGTTTGTCTTACTGCTGTTTTACTCTATTTTAAAATGCATGATACAAAACATGACTAAAACAAAAAGAAGGGAATGACAGCTGTAGTTTACAATGAGAAGAGAATATGTTGTGATTTAATAAGAGACTCGAGAGTCCTTTCCCATTATAAGTCATTCTATCACAGTGAAATGTGCCTGTACATTTAAATAGACTTATTTCTTGTTTCATTCTGGCAAAAGTCCCAGAAAGACAAGCCTAGCTTTTAAAATAGAATTGTTGGCACTTATACTGTGTGTTAAACAAGTGTAATGTACTGGATTGTACGATAAGCATGTTACACTCATACTATAATATAAAAGTCAGGCATCAGGCAGGTGTATGCTTGCAGTCGCTCCAAGGGTTATCAATTCTCAGTTTTTTTGCATAATTTTGCATTACATTTTAGTAATGTGCATTACCACAACACACAATACATGTGTAGGGATCTGCTACCCTCCATGTCTATAAGTGGCTGTGCTGCTTGATGTTCATAGAGTTGTTTGTGTGCATCACTGGCGTAGCGGGGGGGGCAGGGGGTGCTCCTGCACCGTGCGAAAAATTGCGGGGGGCGAAATCCTGGCGTCCGCGGAATGCACCGCCGCCGCCGCCGCCTTAGGAAAGGCCGTGGCTTTGGTCTAGATCTGGAGCTGTCGGCCATCTTGGTACACCCGGCGGCGGCGCGCCTGGTTGGCTGGTGGAACTGTCTGTCTCCCTTGATGTGGGAGTGGCGGGAAACACCAGCCAACCAGGCAGAAGGGTGCGCTGATTGGCCTGGAACATGTGTTTACAGCGCGGCGGCAAGTTTCTCCATCTCCAGCAAGGTAAGGGGGGGTGGTGTAAATATAAAGGGGTGCTCTGCCTGATCCCCACCTATCCACCTCAGAGCCTGTAATTTTAGTAAGACTGCTGGGACTTGTAGTTCTTCATCTTCTCCTGGGGCTCATGGAGATTGGAGAACTACAAGTCCCAGCAGGTTATACATACAATGAGGCTCTGAGGTGGATGGGTGTGGATTGCATGCACCTGAGCCCCAGGAGAAGATGGAAAACTACAAGTCCCAGCAGGTTATAATATAAGACTCGAGGTGGATGGATGTCCGGACACCCATCCACCTAGGAGCCTATATTATAACCTGCTGGGACTTGTAGTTCTCCATCGTCTCCTGGGGCTCAGGTGCATGCGATCCACCATCTATGGGACTACAAGTCCCAGCAGTAAAAAAAACTGAAGATGGTGGATTGCATGCACCTGAGCCCCAGGAGACGATGGAGAACTACAAGTCCCAGCAGGTTATAATATAAAGCTCCGAGGTGGATAGATGTCTGGACAGTGACAATTGGTGGCACAGTGGTGACGATTGATGGCACAGTGGTGACGATTGGTGGCACAGTGGTGACGATTGGTGGCACAGTGGTGACAATTGGTGGCACAGTGGTGACAATTGGTGGCACAGTGGTGACAATTGGTGGCACAGTGGTGACAATTGATGGCACAGTGGTGACAATTGGTGGCACAGTGGTGACGATTGATGGCACAGTGGTGACGATTGATGGCACAGTGGTGACGATTGATGGCACAGTGGTGACGATTGATGGCACAGTGGTGACAATTGATGGCATGGCACAGTGGTGACAATTGATGGCACAGTGGCTGCATTTGATGGCATGGCGCCCTGTGATTGGGCGTATGTGGTCATGCGCTAGCGCCGGGGGGGGGGCGAAAAAAAAAGTTCTGCCCCGGGCGCCCATAACTCTGGTTACGCCACTGGTGTGCATCACTTCCTGTCTCTGTTTGTCTGGGTTATAAACCTCAGAAAGAGGAAGTGAAGACAGACAGAGAACTGTGCCACATGACCTTACACACACAGGAGCTGTTGCTGATGTAGTATTTCCCCCAGACCAGACACAAGGGGCCAGATTCAGGTAGATGAGAGTATCTTTCCTCTGGAGTAACGCTTCTCATTTACGTTACTCTGAAGACCCTTTCAGCGCAAGTCCTGTAATTCACATAGCAGTTGCGCGTAAACTTGCGCCAGAGTAACGATAATGCGCTGGCGTAACCCGACGCAAGTGGAAGTGGGTGTGATCATATGTAAATGATGGGCGGAGCCCAGCGCAGAGGCTTACGTTCAGCGCATCATCCACGGAGCATGCGCAGTGAGTGCGGCTCCACTCTCCCCCCTTGTGCGCATGCTCACAACTTCCGTCGGCACCACTTCCTGGGAAACGTCAGCGCAATGCGTTCCGCTGGGCGCTTAAAAGCGCTGGCGGAAACGCCATTCCGGCGCAAAAGTATTTCCGCTTCCCCCCACCCCAGGGAAGATACTTTTGTTTGGTGATGGCTGCTCCCGCTACCCCCAGAGAGAGGAGGAACCTGAATTTTAATGCACAGGAGGTCTCAGTGATCATTTCGGCAATGGAGACGGATAATGATTTTCTCCATGGCAAAAAAAGCCGGAAGACCAGCCGGGAGAGGAAGCAGGGCATCCTGGAGTCCATTGCTGCCAGGGTCAATGTCCTGGGGTACTCCACCCGAACTGCTGGGGACATACAAAAAAAAATTAATGACCTGCGGCGCAAGGTGAGGGACAAGGTGGCCTCCATCAGGAGGTATGAGAGGGGCACAGGTGGTGGTCCCCCATGTCCTGTCACCCTAACCGCAGAGGAGGAGGTGGTTGCTCGCTGCCTGGAGAGGGAGCAGGTGGAGGGGGTCGCAGGCTATGACTCCGTGGAGGAAGGCACAAGGACAGGTAAGTGTTTTATAATCCCCTATTTGTTGTTTTGCATTTGGGGGGGGGAGGGTACATGTGCCAAGTGTGTGGGACCACCAACATGTGTCTGCTTTGTGTCATCCACAGATGACGGAGCTGGGCCATCATCTGTCAGCGTGCATTCCACCCCATCCCCCCCACGCCATCGTGTGCCCGAGCCACTGGGTGGTGAAGAGGTTGTGGAGGAGGAGAGTGGCCACACCACACCTGCCGAGGTGGTTGTAGAGGATCCTGCTGTGGCAGAGCAGGACTTTACCTTAGTGTTGTCTGTCTCCTCCCCTTCTCCTGGGCCGTCTGTCGTCCCCTCCCCCATTCTTGGAAGCCCCTCAAGGGCGACTCCTTCCACCCGAGGACAACCATCTTCTGGCCCCAGGAAGGCGACCCAGAAGACCAGGGGGGTGTCTGATGGTGTACAGGACCAGTTGGCGAGGGATCACGCCAGGCAGACGGAACAGATGGGGGCCATAGCGGTGCACTTGGAGAAAGTGTCTGACAGCCTGGGCTCCGTTGCCAACCTCAGCAACGCAGTGCAGGATGTAAGCTGCAACTGCGCTGCAGTGGTCACCACTTTGGGGGAGGTGCAGGGGGATATTCGGCACCTTACTGCAGCCGTCCAGGCCAACAGTGCTGCCATCCGGGACCAGGGGAGGCTGAGTCGGCGGGCCCAGCATTATCAGGTCACCCGTCAGCTCCGGATGCAGGCCCAGACCAACTGCTACCTTGGACGGATAGCCAGGGCCTTGGAGGGCACGCAGGCCACACCTGCCAGGAGTGGCCCACCTGGGGATCAGCCACCTCCAGATGCCCCCCCACCCCCACCCACTCCATCCAGGCAGCTGCGGAGCCAGAGAGGGGCCCCCAGAAGAAGCCCCCGGCATACCCGATGAGGCCTTTTTTTTTTTTCTTGTTTTATATTTTTGATTTGGACATACTCAGGTCATGAGTTTATTTTTTCTTTTTCTCAGGTTATGAGATTTTGTTTCTTTTAATTATCAGGATATGATATTATTAATTTATTTTTGTACTGCACACGGTCAGGAGTGCAGGGGACAGTGTGAATGGTGTGTGAATGTGAGGGGGTGGCACTCCTGAAAGTAAGGGGTGTCACCCTCGGCCGTGGTGGTGAAGTGAACCCCACGGCTGAATGAATCACGTGTGAAAGGTGTGTGAATGGACAGTGACATCATTGGGGCCTTGACGCTGGCGTTACTGCTCCCAACTCCTACATGCTGGACTTGGGCTAATCCAATGTGATGTGCATGTGGTGTGTGTGATCTAGGGACATCAGTGGTGTACACGCGTGCACTGTCTGTGTTATTAATGTTTTGGTTTAGTGTCCAAAGATGCCTACGGCGAGGACCCTCCTGACTGCTCTTCCATCAGCAGACTGGGTGTCCTCTGGCAGGTGGGGACTGTGTGGGTCGGGGGTCAGGTCATCACGTATGTCAATCTGCAGGCCTTTTTTCATAGCAAAGTTATGTAGTATGCAACATGCACCGATGATCTGACACACAAAGGTAGGGGAATACAATAGGGCCCCCCCAGACTTATCCAGGCATCGGAAACGGGACTTCAGGAGCCCAAATGTTTGCTCCACCACTGCACGGGTTTTGATGTGTGCTTCATTGTATTTTCTCTCTCCTCTGGTTTGGGGGTTCCGGAAAGGAGTCATTAGATGGGGTCCCAGTGCATATGCAGAGTCACCTGTAAGGGAAAAGACAGGATAATGTTAGTCATGCATGTGCGATTTCTGTTGTGCATCACGGGAGGGGATAGTCATGCCTGACTCCCTTGTCACTCACCAACCAGCCAGCTGTCCCCATACATGTTCTGGTTAAATTCTGCTGGGATGGGGCTCTGACGGTATATGAAGCTGTCATGGCTGGACCCGGGGTGTTTGGCACGGACGTGCCATATGAGGCGTTGGGCATCAGCTATCACCTGTACGTTGATGGAATGCCAATGCTTCCGATTGCGGTATATGTGCTCTGTGGCACTGGGGGGCTGTAGGGCCACATGTGTGCAATCAATGGCCCCCACAGTGCATGGGAATCTGGCAATGCTGTAGAAATCTGTCATTGCCTTCTGCCGCAGCTCCTCAGTGGTGGGTCTGATGAACTGGTTGGACATGCGTCTGAGGATTGCAGGGACAACCTGGTGCACACATCTGCTTATGGAGGACTGTGACATCCCAGCCACCACTCCACTTGTACGCTGGAATGATCCACTTGCAAGGAAATGGAGTGTTGCCAGGACCTTCACCAGTGGCTGCACTGCTTGTGAGCGGTGTGTTGGGCTGGTGATGTCATCCTGCAGGGTTGTGGTTAGTTCAAGTATTGCATCTGGGCTGAATCTGAAGAGGCGATACACCTCCTCATCCCCCATGCCAAAGAGGTTCATACGAGTGCGGTATATCCTCTCACGTGGCCGCCTTCTTGGTTCCAGGGGACCCATCAGTAGTTCTAGGACCACAATTGCCCCTGGCATGTTGGCACACAGAGGTGTTGTCCTTGCAAGTGTTGTTGTTCAGCAAGCTCCTATCGTCGGTAACGCTGCTGTAGCTGCTCTCCTGCTGACCTGTGACCGTCTGGAGTAAAGATAAAGCAGCCTTTTGTAGAAATAACTTTGCGCCGGACGGACCAGATACGCGCGGCGCATGTAGCCAGCGTATGGTGCTAATCCGTTCGTGAATTGGGAAATCTCCCTCATTTGCATATTTGCAGGGGAAATCAATGGGCGCGACGGATGCGCCCAGCGAAAATAAACGCTGACGATACTCTGGCGTCGGAACGTTCCGCCGGTCGCAAATGACCCGTTATTGGGCGCATCTAGTTTGGTGGGTACGGGCACATAGAAACGACGGCGCATCATCACAGTTACGCGGCGCATATTCAAATACTCCATCGCAAGTGTTCGTGAATCTGGCCCAAGGACTATTATGTGAGTATTCCAATGTTCTAATAGTTTAACTGCAGCTACCCATCGCTTGAGTGTGTACTTAAATCCTTGTGACAGACTTATCTCTTTCCTATCGTTATTATCTCACATGCACAGTGCCAGATAGCTAGACCTGTGCCACTGTATGTGTGTAGTAGTTAACTTTCTGCAAATTATTAGATTAATCTGTTTATTGCAATTGACATTTTATGCAGCTCCTGTTATTTTAGTTATCACTGTCTCTTTTGGTCTGGGTTTCTATAGCTAGTTTTAGCTTAGACCCCCTTCACACTGAGCCGCCCATAGCGTTGGTGGTAAAACTCCACAATTTTTACCGCCAACGCTATGGGCGGATTTGTGGCGCATTTCAGCCACTAAGAAAGGCTTAAAACTGCCCGCAATGCGCTGCTTCAGCAGCGCATTGCGGGCGGTATAGCTGCGCTGTCCCATTGATTTCAATGGAAAGCAGCGGTGGAGGAGCGGTATACACACCGCTCCAAAGATGTGGCTAGCGGGACTTTTTTTACCGTCCTGCTAGCGCAACGCTCCAGTGTGAAAGCCCTCAGGCTTTCACACTGGAGACAATGGAGCAGCTGTTTAAGGGCAGATTGCAGGCGCTATTTTTAACGCTATAGCGCCTGCAATACGCCCTTAGTGTGGAAAGGGTCTTATGCCACGTACACACGATCGTTTTTCATCATGGAATAAAACGTTGTTTTTCGGCATGAAGAAAAATAAAGTTTTTCCAACTTCATCATTAAAAACGACGTTTGCCCACACACCATCGTTTTTAAAAAATGATGAGCAAAGCGCTGTGACGTACGACGGCACTCTAAAGGGGAAGTTCCATTCAAGCTACTGTTTCTAACTTGCTTCTGAGCATGCGCAGGTTTAAAACGTCGTTTTAAACATCGTTTTAGCCCACACACGGTCATTTTTTACAACCCGAAAAACGACATTTTAAAAAAACGACGTTTAAAAATGCAGCATGCTCAAATTTTTTTTTTTTGTCGTTTTTCAGAGGATGAAAAAACGATGTGAAGCCCACACACGATCATTTTAAATGACGTTTTTAAAAACGTTGTTTTAAATAATGCCAAAAAACGATCGTGTGTACGCGGCATTAGGGCTCAAAAACAGCATTGGCTAGAGCAGGCTGACTCCTCATCACTGCAAATCTTGCCTTCAGGTCCCTGACACCAAGACAAATGCCAGATTATTATCAACCTCAGGAGCCCCTGTAACTGGACTTTTCTGCAGCATTTATCTGGAGGTAAAGCTATTTACCTAGGTATATGTGCACTTATATTTAGAGGTGCTATAAGTCAGCACCAACATGTACAGCTTAAAAAACTGCACTCGCTGTCTTTCAAGGATGCAGTGTGTGTTCCAAAGCACTGGAGGTAGAAACCAGGAACCCGGAAGAGACATAATTTCTGGGTTCCTGGCTCCTACCTCCGGTGCTTTGGAACGCATGCCACATCCTGGAGAGATGGCGAGCGCACCTTTCAAAGCTGTACATGTTGGTGCCGACTTATAGCACCTCTAAATATAAGTGCGCATTTTTATTGGTTTCAGTGATTTAATTTTCAATAAACGTACTGCACAATGATGCCTATTATGCTTCTCCCAAGCTTTATTGTTGGATCAATGTAAGGAGATACCTCGGGGGGTTAAGAGCCATTACTTCCAAATTGGTTGCTGACTAAGGAGTTGGAATTATTACTAGGTGCATTTAATATAGATATTTGGTGAGTTTGCATTTCTCACATACGTTTTGCGGTGGAGCACAGTTTAAAGAAAAAAACTCTTAACACCTATCTTTTAGCCCAGGTTCACACTGGGCTGCAAGAATGAAGCCATGCGAGTTCAGCTGAACTCACACTATTTCACTCCTGCTTGTCAGTCCTGATTTCGGGCCGTGATTACCGAGACGTTTGTGCCGTTTCAATCGCAAAAAAAGTAGTACAGAAACTAGTACAGATGCGGCGTCACACCGATTAGGATTGTGCCATTGCCGGCAATTGCGTCAATTGTAAGGTGGTCCACTACACTTTTAAAAGGGAAAGCTGTACTTACACCTTTATCTATACAGTGGGGGTCGAAAGTTTGGGCACCCCTGGTAAAAAATGTTATTAATGTGCATAACAAAGCCAAGTAAAGATGGAAACATCTCCAAAAGGCATCAAATTACAGATTAGACATTCTTATAATATGTCAAAAAAGTTAGATTTTATTTCCATCATTTACACTTTAAAAATGACAGAAAACAAAAGAATGGGATCTGCAAAAGTTTGGGCACCCTGCAGAATTTATAGCATGCACTGCCCCCTTTGCAAAGCTGAGACCTGCCAGTGTCATGGATTGTTCTCGATCTGGAAAGACCAGGTGATGTCAATCTCAAAGGTTTTAAATGCCAAGACTCATCTGACCTTGCCCCAACAATCGGCACCATGAGTTCTTCTAAGCAGTTGTCTAGAAAACTGAAACTGAAAATAGTTGACGCTCACAAAGCTGGAGAAGGCTATAAGAAGATAGCAAAGTGTTTTCAGATGTCAATATCCTCTGTTCGGAATGCAATTAAGAAATGGCAGTCATCAGGAACAGTGGAAGAAAAATACAAGCAAAACTCAGTGATGAAACGTCGCTCGCGCAATGACGTCATGCCTATACTGAAGCCTGCAAAATGCATAAGTAGCTATTGTTTCACTTGTAGTGCTATAGCAAGACCTGCTACTTATGTTCCATCTATACAATTGTGGTTGTTTATCATGCCTTCTAACTATCAACATATTTAGGATATACTGTTGTGCTAAAGGACTGTCTGCTAAGGAATATCTTAAAGGGACATCTGCACTCAAATACCCTGAGCTATATTCACCTCTCATATGTAACTATTAGTTATTGCTACAACTTCTAATTACTACATGTACTCTCAAAGTAACTGAGCTATATTGCCTCTCATACATAGCTATTAGTTGTCAATACAACTCTTGTATTACTACATGTACACTCAAAGTACCTAAGCTATATTGCCTCTCATATGCAACTACTAGTTGTCACTACTACTCCTATTTACTACGAGCTTGACATAAGTACAAATCTCTAATAGGCCTTGTCCTAATTGTTTGAACATGTTCGCTCTAATGCCCCGTACACACGATCACTTTTTGTGATGAAAAAAAATGACATTTTTTAAAATGTCATTTAAAATGATGGTGTGTGGGCAAAATGTCATTTTATGTCTTCTGAAAAATGACCAAAAAAAAATTCGAACATGCTTGAATTTTTTATGTCATTTTTCGAAATGTCATTTTTTGTGTCATAAAAAATGATGGTGTGTGGGCAAAACTACGTAAAAAATGACGTTTTAAACCCGCACATGCCCAGAAGCAAGTTAGGAGACGGGAGGTAAAACTACCATTCATAATGGAGTAAGCACTTTCATCACGCTGTAACAGACAAAAAAGCAGGAATCGTCTTTTACTAACAAGTAACCAGCTAAAAGCAGCCTCAAGGCAAATAGAACTTCCCCTTTAGAGTGCCGTCACTTTGTTCATCATTTTCCAAAAATGATGGTGTGTACGCAACGTAATTTTTGAAAATGAAGTTTGAAAAATGTCGTTTTTTTTCATGACAAAAAGTGATCGTGTGTACAGGGCATTACTTTTCTATGCTAGGGGTTGATGGTGTATTATACCTTCTCCCTTAGTGGCCTAATACATCCCTATATGCTCAAAGTGATATGATGTAGAGAACCCCAAACTCCTGTTTGTGTGGAGTGACGCCTGGGGTCCCGTACTGATAATCACTTACATATAGAGGTGAATTGGAATCTAGACCTCTAAAGTATATTATATGATTTTAAACGCTAAGCTCTGGTCGCATGTTGTAATGCGTTCTATCTTAGTAGCTGGAGGCCCTTCTTTTTGTGACAGTAAGGCCGCGTACACACGATCAAATCTGTCTGCTGGAAACGGTCTGCCAGACCGTTTCAGCAGACAGATTTGATCGTGTGTACGGGCAAACAGACGGATTTGGCCAGCCGACAGATTTGAAAGCATGCTTTCAAATCTGTCGACTGGGAACCCGTCCGCCCGACATGTCTGCTGGTTAGTATGCTAACCAGCAGACATATCTGCTCGCACACACGTCGAATGGTTTTGACGCATGCACGGAAGTATTTTACTTCCTGGTGCGGTGACGTGGCGGCGTCAACGTCACCGCCACGTCACCGACACGTCAGCGCGCTGTCTGCCGCCGGGGATTTTGGTTTGATCATGTGTACACGATCAAACCAATACATCCCAGCAGACAGATTTGTTCAAATCGTTCTGTCCGACCGATTTGAACAAATCTATTTGCTCGTGTGTACGGGGCCTAAGATGATGTAGAGATCCCCAAACTCCTGTTTGTGTGAAGTGGTGCCTGGGGCCCAATACTGAGTTGTCACATGAAGAAGCACATTGAAATTTTTGCTAACCACAGTTGTGGTTCACTCCGTTCACCAGTGCTGTTACAACCTGTTTGTTTACTCTAACCATCTAATACAGGGCTCAAAATTTCAAGCCCTGAGCTACTAGCCAGGCCTCAAGAGTTACTCGCCACCAGTTGCCCCACCTGATTTATACACTGCCCTGCGCCTAATTGCACCCATAAACACGCTCTCGTAGATTATCTCATGGAATGACACTATTAAATGTTTTATGCAGAATCAAGTTACACAATTAAATATTAACAACAACATGGGACAGGGCACTGGGGGCAGACCAGAGGGACTGGGCACTGGAGGCAGACCAGACGGACAGGGCACTGGGGGCAGACCAGAGGGACAGGGCACTGGGGGCAGACCAGAGGGACAGGGCACTGGGGGCAGACCAGAGGGACAGGGCACTGGGGGAAGACCAGGGGGACAGGGCATTGGGGGCAGACCAGAGGGACAGGGCACTAGAACTGGGTCTCTTCCCCATTCTCTTGCTGTCTCCTCTGCAACTCCCATCCGTCCTCTCTCTCTCTCTCCCTCTCCTATTCATCTCATCAACAGGAGCCTGTGTGTGCGGCTCCACGCTTGCATGTCCCCACTCCCCCTTTTATTCAGGCTGGCAGTGAGGAGAGGAGCTGCAGCACAGCGGGAGGGAGTACAATCCAGCGCTGAGATCCACACAACTGCACAGCCATTGACACCACTGCACAGCACACATTGAGACCAGTCTGTTTGCAGTGCATAGGCTGAACTGTTGGACACTTACATAGAGCACAAGGAGAAGAAAACTGCACAAACTGAAAGGCTGCCGCTCTCATGTCAGGGCAACTTTTAGTGAGTGCTGCACCGGAGTGGTAATTTTCGCAATCCTCCACCTCACTCATTACTTCCTGCTCCCTGCTCTTCAGCTACAGGGGGCAGGCTCAGAGACGTCATACTGTTAGGTCCCATGGGTTAATGAGAATTGTAAGGAGAGCATCTGTGTACTGCTCTGCCTGTGCGCGGCTCACCAGACTACTTTTCCCGAGCATGCACCTTTCCTCTTCGGCCGCCAATCGCATCGGGACTCTAAGTGTAGGCACAGATTGGAGGGAGATTGGTCATGCAGCCCTGTCATCACTCGCCCCCAGCTTAAATCCACTCGCCAAATGCTAGTAGGCGGGTGGAAATTTTGAGGCCTGATCTAATACATTGTTTTTGGATATTGTGGATTATATTTTATGCTCTTCTAAAAAGTCATTTTAGCAACAGCATGGAACGCAGCCAAAAGTCACATCATCGGAATAAGATGAAGCCAGGCTGGATGGGAAGAGTAGGATAGAGAATAGGCTATGCGCTCAGAGCACTAGCTCCTTCTAGATACCACGCTGGTTGTTGGTTCCTGTTTCCTGGTGGCCACAGGATGCTGAGGACAACATCCATCCATCCACACAGCCTGGAGAGTGACGGTATACCCGTATGGACGCCAAATAGGTTGGACATCTCCTTCATCCTTAGACTTATTAGCCTAAATTACTTTTCATCCTGCAAGTATTATTTAGCAGTTGCACTAATTAAGTCTTTTAATCTCTACAATAATTTTGATTCAGACTTTTTTCCGCCAGTATAAAGTGTATATTGTATACTCACTGTGGGACCTAAGGGGTTAATCCTCTGCATTATGTAAAATGACTGTTTGATCCTGTCTTTTCTGATTCCCTCCTTTCTTACACTGTCCCCAATCTATCTGCTAATAGAACAGAGCCTTGGGGCACTCTGCACATGTTCGGTTTGGTGTGTAATTGCTAGAGAGTTTGTTTTCTTCTTGGAAGGGTACATGTGATCAGCACAGGGCCAATCAGCACTGTCCAGACAGAGGGTCGGGGGTCCTGCAGCCTGATAGGACAATCAGGGGAGAATGAAAACTCCTCCTACAAGCTTTAACCATGCACGGATAGAAGTCACAAGACTGCTAAATACTGTTGATGCGAAAAGGTATTTAGCCAAATAAAACCGTTGTAAATAGTGTACTGCAATTTGGGCTGCCTCGGAGAGAACTGGAAGGGGGGTGAGACGAGAGTTGTCAGATTACATACAGTGAGAATCTCCTGTTTACTCTGTAATAGGAAGTCCCGTCTCCTGGGCTGGCATTGGACCAGTATTATAGAAGTCGGTTCAGAAGGTGGGACTTTTTATTAAAGAGGCTGCCGAGTAAACAGGAGATTTTCGCTATATGTAATCTGACGGCGCTCATCCCGCCCCCTCCCTGAGATGGGCATTAATCAGGCTGCATTCATGGCAATGGGGAGGCTGCAGATTAATTAATCAAGCTGGAAAAAAATATAGCTGTGCTGTGATGAATAATACATGTGAAAAATACTATTGGGAACAGTATAAACATGTATATAAAATGTATATAAAAAAAAAGAACAAACAGCAGTGTAAATGACAAATGTGTGAAAAAATGCCAAAAAACTCTAATTGCAATAAGTCCACAAAAAATCTTCATATGTGATACTGATGAGAATCCACCATCGAAAGTGAAAACACCATAAGAAATGCGCGCTTACCGAATGGCAAGCAAAGGTAGCTTGCGGCTGAAACCCCAGCCCGGGCCTTTAAACCGTAGATGCAGTAACCACCAATAGTAATCATAGGAAACCCCAGATGATTGATGTCACCCAAACAGATGAGGTACCTTTCTTCCGGCGTAGCGTATGTTCTTTACACTACGCCGGCGCAACGTTGAGAGGCAAGCATGGTATTCACAAAGCAAATGCTCTCAACGTTGCGCCGGTGTAGCGTATAGTTGTCAGCGTAAGCCAAAGTAGGTGGAAGTGGACATGCTATATTAAAATGAAGCGTGACCCAATGCAAATGATAAGCTGAGCTTCAAAAAACGAACTGCGCATGCGTCGTCTCTTGGACGCATCCCAGTGCGCATGCTCACAGTCACGTCGAAATAGCTGCCTAAGATACGTCAATACACTGCCTACGACGTGAACGTAACCTACGCACAGCCCTATTCACGTAGTACTACGTAAACGATGTAACATACGACGGCTGTTTCCTGGTCCATACCTTTGAATGGGTTGCGCCACCTATATGGGGAATAACTTTACGCCGGACGTAAGCCTTACACAAACCGCGTATCTTTTCCACCTGGCGCATCTACGTTTGTGAATCGGCATATTTGCATATTTAACATGGGTACGCCGAATGCGTCCAGTGTAACTATGCGCCCACAATACGCCGGCGTAGGCAAGTTACGTCGGGCGGCTGAATCCTTGCTTTTCGACGTATCTAGCTTTATGAATCAGCGCAGAGATGCGATGGCACACATTTGTACTTACGACGGCGTATCTTTAGATACGTCGGCGCAAGTCCATCGTGAATCCGGGCCTAAATGCACAAAATGATCTACTGTAGCTATACACAGCTTTCTTAATGCGTTTACAATATATTCCACAATAAAAAAAGTTTTTAATGTGTTTCACAATGTATTGTTGACCTTTTCACCCTACTAAATACTGATTGTATCCTTTATTGTATTTAAGCCAAGTGATTTGCTAGATTATAGATGGTGATGGCTGGGGGGATTTAAACAACTGTTGTACAACAAATATACCACTTTTTCAAATTCTGCAAAACTACATAATAAAAACACAACCAATTTACATCCAATAAACTAATTATAGTAGTTATTCATGTATTTGGTCTGGTGGTGGTTCCCAAGTTCCTGATCCCTGTGTTTGTGGATATACAATAAATATATTTTGTGATAAATGGACAGTTGTGCTCATAAGTTTACATACCCTGGCTGAATTTATGATTTCTTGGCCATTTTTCAGAGAATGTGAATGATAACACAAAAATGTTTCTTTTACTCATAGTTAGTGTTTGGCTGAAGCCATTTATTATCAATCAACTTTGTTTACTCTTTTTAAACCATTATGACAACAGAAACTACCCACATGACCCTGATCAAAAGTTTATCCCCAGTTCTTCATATGTGTATTGCCCCATTAACATTAATGACAGCTTGATGTCTTTTGTGGTATTTGTGGATAAGGCTTTTTATCTTTTCAGATGCTAAAGCTGTCCATTCCTCTTGGCAAAAAGCCTCCAGTTCCTGTAATATCTGGGGCTGTCTTGCATGAACTGCAGGTTTGAGATCTCCCTAGAGTGGCTCAATGATATTGAGGTCAGGAGACTGAGATGGCCGCTCCAGACCCTTCACTATATTCTGCTGTAGCCAATGACAGGTTAACTTGGCCTTGTGTTTTGTCATGTTGGAATGTCCAAGTACGTCCCAATGCACAGCTTCCTGGCTGATGAATACAATGTTCCTCCAGTATGTTTTGATTACATACTGCATTCATCTTGCCATCAATTTTGACCAAATTTCCTGCGCCTTTGTAGCTCACACATCCCCAAAACATCAGTGATCCACCTCCGTGTTTCACAGTACGAATAATTTACCTTTCATCATAGATTTTGTTGACACCTCTCCAAATGTAGCGTTTATGGTTGTGTGTTAAAATACAAAATACACGACTGCTGTTTACCCCCTTTTTTGGGGGTTCCAACATTTATTCTATATATTCTGACTCCGATTGTTGTGATAGCGATATATCCCTTGCTGAGACCTCTATGCCTGGCCTGTATAAGTAGATATACTCACTGTGGACAATCCTTGTCAGATAGCTGAACTCGTCAATACCGATTCATTCAAAAGAGGTGTTTATTCTTTAACTTCAGGGGTTATAGCAGATAACAGGAACAGCAGATGAATGGTAATAGTATTGTGCGGTCAAAAGATGATGCCTTTCCCAAGTACCGTGCAGATACATGTGTGTCCTTGTACATGTGGCTTGCTAGCTGAGGGAATGACACAGGAAGTACTACCCACAGGAAGTAGGGAGGGACATACATAAACTGGAAAATATGTGGTAACTAATGAGGAATTATAGAAAACGTGTACATTGCAACAAAGGCCACTAGATGGCAGCATAGGATAACACATAGATTTAGCTATGAGAAAATGGCTAGGCAAACCACACTATATAACTCTAATCTATATAACAATGCTAATATTAACAGGCTATGCATCTCATATTCTATTCCCCCATTGGGGCAGCACACTCCACGTCTGGCATGGTAATGCCACTATTTACCTAATACAACGGTAGTTATGCAAATAAACAACAGCGAAATTTGCTTGATGTCTTGAAAACCTGAAAGACATAATGGAGAACATGTATATAATGCAACAACTATAATATAAGGCTTCAAGTTGTGACAACTAAAGTCCCAGATACTTCCTTCTCGAAGTCGCAGGTAGGATCCAACAGCATACCCAAGTAAGTTCAGTCTCCAAATGGCAAGAGCAAAATGAGTTCCGTGATAGGTCTGATGAAAGTCTTTACAGTCTCTTGTCTTGAAACTTTCACCTCCACCTTACGTACCTTACCGTCATCACTAGGAACGCTCTTTACAATAAGTCCCATAGGCCACTCGACTCTTTCAGCTTGCGGATCCTTAAGCAGAACGAGATCTCCAATTTGGATGTTAGAGTTCGGGCGCTGCCATTTCCTGCGTCCTTGCAGAGTAGAAAGATACTCCATCTTCCAACAATTCCAGAAGCAGTTGGCAAGGTGTTGTACTCGCTTCCACTGATGGTAGCACAGATTTCCTGATTTAAAGTCTCCAGGTGGCACGGGAACAGACCCAAGCTTCTGGGTAAGAAGAGTGGCTGGAGTAAGGATAGTTGGGGTCTCTGGATCTGTAGACACTGGAACAAGTGGTCTTGAATCGATTATGGCAGATGCTTCCGCCAGGAAGGTGGTTAGAATCTCATGGGTAAGTCTTGTGGAGTTCAAGTCCATGAGCATAGAGTCCAGTATTTTTCGCGTGATTCCTATCATTCTCTCCCATGAACCACCCATGTGGGAAGAATGAGGAGGATTGAAAATCCATGTACAGCCTCTTTCAGCTAAAAGGTCTTGTATTGGCCTAGAGTTGAGCTGTAACTCTCAACAAGCTCCAACGAAATTAGTTCCACAGTCGGATCATAGTGTCTTGACTGGTCCTCTGATGGCAAGGAACCGTCTTAGAGCATTGATGAAACTTGAGGCATCCATAGATTCTATTACTTCAATGTGTACTGCACGCACACTCATGCAGGTGAACAGCACTGCCCATCGCTTGCTATTTGCTTGGCCACCTCGGGTTCTGCGGGCTGTTACCGTCCATGGTCCGAAGACATCCAGACCAACATGAGTAAAGGGTGGGTCAGTACTTAACCTGTCAGCTGGCAAATCTGACATTTGCGGTTGCTGATGTTTCCCTCTCAGTTTGCGGCACTGAACACAGCTGTGCTGTGTAGCTGTAATCTGTCTTTTCGCTCCTATAATCCAAAGGCCTGCAACTCTTATGGCTCCCTCTGTGAAGTGTCTACCTTGGTGTTTCACCCCTTCATGGTAGTGCCGTATGAGCAAAGTGGTGATGTGATGGCGAGCAGGTATAATGAGAGGATTCTGTTCTTGCTCACTGAACTTAGCCTTGTTTAAGCGTCCACCAACCCTTAACGTGCCATCATTGTCAATAAATGGGTTCAGGTTAGCAATTGGACTGTTTTTTGGAATGTCCCCCTTGTCACGGATACGTCTGATTTCTGAGCCAAAGACATCCTGTTGTACACTGCGTATTACGATCAGTTCAGCTTCAGCAATGTCTTTTGCAGAAAGAAGCTTTTGGCACATGTGCCAACCTTGACAGTGAGCATCTGTGGGCTTCATGTGAAAGCAGTGTGCAATATGAACTAACCTTGCGATGGTGCGTACCAGCCTTGTCCACTTGGAGAAACGTTCAAAGCGTTGACAGCCCAAGGCACGTCTTTGTTTAGTTCTGGTGACAAGGGTTTTAACTTCAGGACGAACCTCTGGATCTTTGTCGGGTTCTAGAAGACTGAAGACATCAGCCATGGTTTCTTCTGGATCAGCCAGCAAGAATTCAGGACCTTTTAACCACGAAGAATTTACAAAGGCACTCGCAGACACTGGCCTGGTGCCATGATCTGCAGGATTAATTTCAGATGGAACATAATGCCGTTGTTCAGGTTAAGAATTTTCTTATTCTTTCTACACGGTTGTTGACATAGACATAGAAACGTTTAGTCTGGTTGTATATGTAGTCCAGAACAACCTTGCTGTCTGTGTAGAATTTGATGTCATCTATCTGAATGTCTAGCTCACGCAGTATGAAATCTGCAATTTCTACAGCTAGCACAGTCCCACAAAGTTCAAGCCTAGGAATTGTGTGTTCAGGCTTGGGTGCTAATCTAGCTTTCCCAAACAGAAACCCTACATGGGTTAGATTAGCTGAATCTCTCACCTTGAGGTAGGCAACGGCCGCTATGGCCTCAGTAGATGCATCTGAGAAGATGTGAAGCGCTTTCCTCTGACTGGTAGCAAGGGAAGTTGGAGTGTAGCAGCGTGGTATACAGATTCCATCTAAGGCATGTAACGATTGTTTCCAGGACTCCCACTTTGAAAGTTTGTCTATTGGTAGTGGAGCATCCCAATCTTTGATAGTCTGAGAGCTGCCTAAGTATGGATTTACCTTGTAATGGTGATGGGAGCCACAAATCCCACTGGATCGTATAGGCTGTTCACCACTGACAGAACGCAACGCTTGGTAAATGGCTTGTCTGCAGAGCTGACTTGAAAACCGAAGGTGTCTTTTAATAAGTCCCACCGTAGGCCCAGACTTCTCTGCACAGGTGGCATGTCCATTCCCAGATTTAAGTCTTTAAACCCTGTGGCATGATCGCCAGGTCGAAAGGCTTTCATAACAGCAACACTGTTTGAGGCAATCTTGTGTAGTCTGAGGTTAGCTTCAGAAAGCATACCTTGTGTCCTTTGGAGCAGGTCTATGGCTTCTTCCGCTGTAGGTAAAGATTTAAGTCCATCATCCACATAGAAGTCTCTCTCGACGAAATGTCGAGCATCTGCACCATACTCCTGTTCTCCATCAAGAGCAGTCCTTCGTAAACCGTATGTTGCAACGGCAGGTGAGGGGCTATTTCCGAAAACATGAACCTTCATGCGGTATTCAATCATCTCATTGTCCATGTTGTTGTCACGGTGCCACAGAAACCTTAGGAAGTTCCTATGGTCTTCTCGTACAATAAAGCAATGAAACATTTGTTCAATGTCAGCAGTTATGGCAACTGGCTCTCTTCTGAACCTCATGAGTACACCTACAAGGTTGTTGGTTAGGTTAGGACCAGTGAGAAGAATATCGTTCGGGGATACGCCCTGATGCTTGGCACTGGAGTCGAACACTACCCTGATTTGTTTTGGCTTACATGGATAGTACACTCCGAAGAAAGGTAGGTACCAGCACTCATCGTGTATTTGAAGAGGTGGAGCTGGCTCAGCGTGCTCATTGTCAAAGATCCTCTTCATAAATGTAATGAAATGGTCCTTCATTTCAGGCCTGTTCTTTAGTGTTCGTTGAAGTGAGTTGAATCTGGATAAAGCCTGTTCACGATTGTTTGGCAGTTTGACCTTTGCAGCACGAAGAGGCAATGGTGCAACCAAGCTGTTGGACTCATCCTTGAAGAATTCTTTGTCCATTATTTTGATGAACTCTCTGTCTTCAACTGACAAGGCTATTTTGTTGTCGTCACTTGTGGTACAAAACACTGTGGTACCTAGGTTGTCGTCACAAAGGATAGGAGTGACATCAGGTACTTGGGATGATGTCAAGAAGCTTCTCCTTTACTTCATAATGGTGAGGGCACTCTTTGAAGTGGGATGCACGTCCATTTCCTAACATGTAAGTTTTGAAGGAGTGGATCTCAGATGACGTACACATTCTATCCAAGCATACATCGCCCACTATTACCCAGCCTAGATCAAGTCTTTGTGCATAAGGGGCATCCTCAGGTCCATCACACTGCTCACGTACCTTATGTACTCTGAGAATGTCTCTTCCTAGCAAGACTAAGATTTCAGCATTCATGTCCATTGCGGGAATCTCATCAACAAGGTGCCTTAAGTGAGGATGGTGATATGAAGCCTCTGGAGTAGGAATCTCTTCTCTTTCGTCTGGTATCTGGTCACACTCAACTAATGTTGGTAGGAGTATGCCCTCTTTCCCTTCGATATGAGACACCATGAACCCATCGACCCTTCTGCCGAAAGTCTCTACACGACCAGAACAGGTTCTGAGAGTATACGGTGTGGCATGACCCTCAATGCCAAAGATCTCAAAGAATTTAGGCTTGACCAGGGATCTGTTGCTCTTTTCATCTATTATGGCATACATCCTGGCAGCTTTTTCAGGTTGATCCTCTGGGTATACCTTAACAAGGCATATCTTGGCACAGCACTTGTGATCTAAACTTTCTCCACAGACTTCTGTGCATGAAGAAGAAACGTTCTCCTTGGCTAGAGCATGGCTTTGTTGCTCCCCGCCATGATTTGAGAGAGGGGTGGAGGTAGGTAGCTGCTGTGGGCTGTCTGTAAGTGGAGTAGGATGCATAGCTGTCACATGTCTTTCGCTACTGCATTCTGTGCACTTGATGACAACTTTACAGTCCTTGGCAAAATGACTATAAGAAGCACAGCACCTGTAGCATACTCCAAGTTTCTGGAGAATCTCCCTGCGCTCTTGTAAAGTCTTTGCTCTCAGCTCTCGGTATTTCTTAAGAGGGTGAGGCTTCTTGTGAATAGGGCACTGACGATTAGGATCTTTGTCTCTACCACCCGAATCACTCTGGTATGCATGAGAGGATACGGGTGGTGAGATGTCTGTCCTTTTAACAGATATTGCTCTATGAAAGTCTCTGTGTTTAGCTGCTGTGTTATCATACCTTGGTGATGGTGATGATGATGATGAAGCAGGCAAGTTGAGTTCACTGAAGCTGAAGCTGGGATCATTTCTCATCCAGGCTTGTTCACTGATGAACCTGCAAAAATATGAGAATGGAGGAAAGGATACGTTATAGTCTCTTTTGTACCTTGAACCCTGCTGCACCCATCTCTCTTGCAGGCCGTATGGCAGTTTAGACACCACTGGATTGACACCATGAGCAGTGTCCAGGAAGCTTAGTCCAGGTAGACGTGGGTCTGTCTTTGCCAACTCTAACTCCATGAGGAGGTAACTTAGATCTTGGAGCTTGCGATAGTCTTTGTTCCCTATTTTTGGGAAGTTTTGCAGTCTCTTGAATAGAGCGCTTTCTATGGCTTCTGAGCTACCATAGGCTTGCTCGAGTCTTGCCCATGCAGCAACAAGACCTGCATCTGGGTGGTCAACATGTACTGTCCTCAGTCTTTTAACACGATTTGCAGATTCTGGCCCCAGCGACTTTATGAGATAATCAAGTTCCTGCTTGGCAGTAAGGTTGAAATCAGCAATAGCAGCCTTGAAGGTTGATCTCCAGGCCCTGTAGCTCTCTGGACAGTCATCAAACCTTGAGAGGCTAGTGTTAATGAGCTCACGGCGTGCCATATATCTGGCGAAGTCATTCAAGTCTGATCTCTCACTCTTTGGTGCCAAAGTAACTTGTGGAACCCCTTGGGTTCTCTGGTGAAGAAGGGTGAGGTTTACCAGGATAAAATGATGGTGCATGGGCGCTTAACTTTGGTGTAGTCTCTAAGGCTTCTGCTGACTGTGGCTGTAGCTGCGGCTTGTCGCTGGAAGTCACCTTGTTGTTGGCAGGAGTTGATGTGGTTTGCTGCGTAGATGCACTTGTGTTGTGGACTTGAGGAGGCTCAGGCATTTGGAGCTGAGAGGTCACTGTGTTGAGAGTCAGAACAGTGTTGTTAGTAGGAGGTACAGGAGATGACTCTGTATCTTTGTAAGCATTATGCTTTAGAACATATTCACTGGTGCGTTCAATTGGATCTTCCAGTTCTGCTGGGATAAGACAGTCTGAATTAGTACTTTGACCCATTGCTTGTTCAAGGACTTTCAGCCTTGCTAGCGCACCTGCTTCCTCTTTCTCTATTTGCAGAATCTTTATTTGGGCTTCCATCTCTGCCTGGCGAGCTGCCATCTCTGCCTGGAGAGCTGCCATCTCTGCTTGCAGAGCTTTGCTTTGGGCTTCCATCTCTGCTTCTTTCTTAGCAAGGGAGCTTTGCGCTTTTCTGGATTCAGCATCAGCGCGGGCCTCTATTAGCTTGTCGCTTAATGTTGAACTTCTGGAGCGAGAGGATCTAGAAGAATGTGCAGTGTGCTTGGTTGATATTGATCTGTGAGATCTGGTCTCTTGCAGTTGAGCAATGCGGAGTTCTGCCTTACACTGAGCATTTTGCACCAAGAGATCCCTTTGTTGGTTCAGTGCATCAGTCTTGGTCAGTTCTGCTGAAGAGTCCTCTATATTACAGTCTTGCAAGAAGGCAGTGTATTTTGCAGACAGCCGCTGGTAATGTTCATACGCAGCAGATAGGCGATCTATAGAGTCTCTTAATTCAGCTGGTTGATCATTAAAGTGTGGCAAAACTGACATGCAGTGTGTCCCGATTGTTTTGATAGCGATATATCCCTTGCTGAGACCTCTATGCCTGGCCTGTATAAGTAGATATACTCACTGTGGACAATCCTTGTCAGATAGCTGAACTCGTCAATACCGATTCATTCAAAAGAGGTGTTTATTCTTTAACTTCAGGGGTTACAGCAGATAACAGGAACAGCAGATGAATGGTAATAGTATTGTGCGGTCAAAAGATGATGCCTTTCCCAAGTACCGTGCAGATACATGTGTGTCCTTGTACATGTGGCTTGCTAGCTGAGGGAATGACACAGGAAGTACTACCCACAGGAAGTAGGGAGGGGCATACATAAACTGGAAAATATGTGGTAACTAATGAGGAATTATAGAAAACGTGTACATTGCAACAAAGGCCACTAGATGGCAGCATAGGATAACACATAGATTTAGCTATGAGAAAATGGCTAGGCAAACCACACTATATAACTCTAATCTATATAACAATGCTAATATTAACTGAGGCTATGCATCTCATATTCTATGCCCCTATTGGGGCAGCACACTATATATTGAGAATGTTTTATAACAGTCTACAGTATCCAAACTCATTTTTGAAGATGTAATTTTCCTGAAACTAACTCTTTTATGTCTGGGGGGAGTTTGTACCTTTGTGATCTAATTAGTTTCCGCTGGATGCTTGAACTATTTATTTTTAATATCTACGAAGTACAGCAGTATATGTTTGTGGTCAAGTTCTCTAACACAAAGATTTTTAAATCATAGCAGTGCTTCTAAAACAGTTAGATGATGAATATCAACTAGCCACAAGTTAATAGTTTTAGATCCCTGAACCTTACTGTGACCAAGGCTGTTAGTAAAAACCTGGTTTCAGCAATTATAAATATGCAACATGTACATAGTGGCTATTCTAATTCACACTTCATAGCATGTTACCACGAACCTATGTTTATGTCCAATAAGGCAACAATTACTAGAGCAAATACACAGACCTCACTTAAATGCAGATTTTTAATTAAATAACCTAAAAGTGTCTCTGCTGCTACACTAAACATACTCAACCAAGCTCTGTTTGGAAAAGAAGACTTGATATATTTATTTCTTCTGTCACCTGTGCTAAGACCCCAGCACTTCCAGGTGAGTTGAACTATGGAATCCCTCACAGCTCCTTCTGGTTCTTGCGGCTGACCTTCACATCCCTTCTCAGTTTGCTTTAAAGGATTGGTCCAGAGCAAGTTACACGTTACCCCATATTTAGGGTATAACATGTTCTAGACTTGAAATGAATGTATACACAGCGCTGCTCACTACCCAAATCTTACTAATACACAAAAAACATATATCAACAATAGTCCATACATAACCAAGTATCCTTCAAATCAATTTGTTTAGGTTACAGATTAAAAATAAAAAAAAACGTATTGAAATAAATAAGTGTTTTTCCACTCTTCAGACTTTAAGGCTGGGTTCACACTAGAGCAAGGAGCGTCTCACAGCAGGGGGTCCGATGTGTTTCCATTCATTGTTTCCGGTCCGATTTCAGCATTCATTTTTGGCTGAACTCGGACCTATAATGGACCAAAAGACGCACAGGACTCCTGTGCAATTTGCACTGGAGCCATTCCGCAGATGTGTGAACCAGCTCCATAGAGAGACGGTCATCTCCTGCAATGCGAATTGGATGCAGAAAAATCTGCATCCAATTCGCAAAAGTGTGAACCCAGCCAAAATCATCAAATGTGCTCCCTCATATGGTCCCCTATGTTCCAGACCTGCCCTCTGCATCCTCAGTCCCCCATCCCCGTGACAGCGGGTGGGGGAATCCTCTTCCCGCACCCGCTATCACAATTTGAAAAGAATATGGCTGTGTGGGGCTCCAACCAAACAGCCACAGCATTCATTCATAGGCATTTTGTTGTAGTCAATTCACTTCTCACAGCTCTGTAACAGTATGTCCATGTAACGGAATGAACCGTGACAACCAGAGACTTTGGAAGGATGAGAGATACTCCTGTGCCAGGGACACTAATGCCTCGTTTCCACTGAGCGGATCGGTTCGGTACGGTTCAGTACGGTTCACTATTTTGGGTGTTTCCATTATGAAAGCGTGCCATAAAAGCGAACCGTACCGCGCCAGCAAGGGTCCTGCTTCAGATGAGGGTCCAAAGAAAAGTGGAGCGGTACGGTTAGGGCGGAGCTACTGGCGTCACACGGTTCATTCCACTGATTGGTGGACAGAAAACAGCTATGCTGACGTCAAAGCAAAGCGCCAACCAATCACCACGTCGCTAGTCCATATAAAGGAGATGGATGGCAGCAAACAACAGGCTTTGGTTATCTGAGGAACTATCTACTTTCCTATCAATTATTGGTGATGGCGTTATTCAGAGTGAGCTTGATGGATCAGTGAGAAATGAGAAGGTATATAAAGAAATTTCTCAGCGGATGACAGCCGAGGTATTTGAACGGACGTCATTCCAGTGTAGGGCAAAGCTGAAAAAGCTTAAAGCTCAATATAAAAAAAAATAAGAACGCCAACAGCCGTAGTGGAAAATGTCCAACTGCTTGGAGGTGGTACGACGCCATTTACGGTCATCGGCCAGCAAACCAAGGCAGGGAGGGAGATCTGGACTCTGCAACTGTAATTCTGGAATGCATGGTAGACCCCTTTGGTAAGTTAATTTTTTTTAAACTTTGCATAGGATATCGCTATGCTAACCATTTGAAATGAAATATCTAACCATATGTTTATTTTCAGAAACAGTTGATGGACTCTCCAATGATGTATCAAACATTTCAGATGATGGACCTTCAACGTCTTTCAGCAGCAACAGCAGTTTTTCATCAGACCAACCACCGAGTAGCCAACCACCGAGTACTCCAAATGCACCGCGACACAATGGTAAGACATGATGATAATCAATAAATTCTCTGGGGGGCAGATGATCAGTGCTGTGTATTGGTGTAGCAGATGAGAGGGGGGGTGATCAGTTGTGGGGGAGATGTGCAGGAGGTACAGTGGTGGAATAGATGAGAGGGGGGGTGATCAGTTTTGGGGGAGATGTGCAGCAGGTACAGTGGTGGAATAGATGGGGGGGGGTTCAGCTCTGGGGGGCAGATGAGCAGTGCTGTGTATTGGTGTAGTAGATGAGGGGGGAGCAGAAGTGGGGCAGTTAATCAGTGTGGTACAGTCTGGTGGGGCAGATGAGAGGCAGATGGGACCGCCACTCCAGGTGAGCTCTTGGTGATCAATGTCCACTCAGAGACCGAACAGGTGCTGGCAATGCACTAGGCAGGCAGAAAAGAAACGTATATGGACAGCCGCACTCCAAACGGTATGAAAAAACATGCCCTTTATTGGGGATATTCTCATAGCACTACATATATTAGTATCATTTGTCTTTTCCATTTATAGCTATGAATAAGCATTGAGGATCAATGCGAAACGCGTCAGATGTGTAATTTCCCACTGTTTGCTGTTTTGTAGTGCATGTTTTTTTTACCCCAATAAAGGGCACGTTTTTTCATACCTTTTGGAGTGCGGCTTTCCATATACGTTTCTTTTCTGCCTGGGGCAGATGAGAAAGGGGTTTACAGTATTGGTTGGACAGATGACAAAAACAATGTTTTTTTTGTATAATACAGGTGAAAGAAGAAGGTTGCAGTTGGATCTGCGCACAGTCATGGAGGATATGCGGGCAGCAGAAGAAAGGCAGCTGAAAAGAATGGATAACCTTTCTGAGAGAAGGTTTCAAGCACTACGTCAGGATGCACAGGAAGCTATGCGCCAGGAGGCAGAAATTGCCCGGATGCAGATGGAGCAGTTGGCTACCTTCAACAAGGCCTTCCTCGGTGTCCTTGGTCAGCTTGTTCAAGTGATTGGAGCCAATCGTCAACCCAGGTCACCACCCAGACAGTAATGCCTTTCATGCAGCACAGGACCTGTACCCATTTTTACTTTTAAAGGAGATTTAATTATTTTGTGTTTAAAAAGTTATATTTTATTTTAATAGGCTACTTTTGAGCCAGCACCAATCACACAAGATTGAACACTTTTCCTCCTTGCTGCACATGGCTTTAGTTGTAGTGCTGCTCTGATTCCCTCCTGGCACCTTTGCATTATCACCCACGCCTTGGAAGGTGCAGCCTGGATTTCAGCAAAAGGCACCCCCGATGGCTTCATATATTTTTTCTTTGTCTGAATTTCTCACTTCCTGTTCCTTCTCAGTAAACTTTACAACATGCTTACTGAGGAGGAACAGAAATTGAGAAATTCAGACAAATGTTAAAACAAACATTTCCAAGTGATGTTGTAAAATAAGCAAATTATGCACTGGCTCACTTAAAAAAAAATTTACAACCACTTTAGGTTATTGTTTAAGAGATTGTACACTCCCCAAATTTTTACTTTAAAAAAAAGGATGAAGCTAAAATTTTTGTTGAATAAAAAATCAAAATAGACTTCTACGAGTATGTCGTTTCTGCAACATTTTATTAAGCTTATAACAAAGTAAATAAACATTGTACTAATAAATGATAAAAAATGTAAAGTTAAGGTCCCGCATCAGAGCCTGACGTATTTCGCTGCACTCTTCTTCCACATCCTGTGCTGCTGTTACTGGTACTGGCTCTTCTGGAGATGTATTCCAATCCTGGTCAAAGTCTTCTCCATGACTTTCACAAATATTGTGAAGAGTGCAGGAAGTTAGGACCATGGATTTGGTAAGTTGAATGTCACTGTCATTCCTCTTCATAAGACACCTCCACCTACCCTTAAGTCTTCCAAAAGCATTTTCCACTACAACACGTACCCTGGATGTTTTCTTGTTGTAGGTTTGCTGCTCTGTTGTTAGGTGCCCATTGTCAGGAAATGGTTTCAGAAGACAATTTTGTAAAGGGTAGGCATGGTCTCCAAGCACATAGTAGCCAACATTCACCCCACAAATGTTCTTAGTGCTCACCGGGTAGAGTCCTCCCTGGCCAACCCAATCCCAAAGTGTTAACAATTGGAGAACCCGAGCATCATGCAAACTATCTGGCTTTCCTACATTCACATTCCAGAACAGGCCCTTGCCATCCACTACTGCCTGGAGGATGATGGAATGCCAGCCTTTTCGGTTGAAGTAGTCGGTGTGGTATTCTTGTGGTGCTATTATCGGTATGTGTGAGCCATCAATAGCACCAACACACTGTGGAAGGCCCCATCTGTTCTCAAAGTACTCAGCCATGTCTTTAAGCTTTTCCCAGTCCGGAAAATTCACAATGTCAGGAGCTAGCAATGTGCACACAGCCTTACAGAAGTCCTGCACACACCGACACACTGAATATTTGCTCACACCGAAAACATGGCCTATACTTTTGTATTCACTGTTGGTAGCCAGCTTCCACAGAGCAATGGCAACTCTCTTCCTCACAGGCAAACTGGCTCTGAAGTTTGTATTTCTCTTTTCCATTACTGGACGTAGCTTGGCACAAAGAAAGGAGAGGGTTTCCTCTGACATCCTGAAATTCTGCACCCACTGTCTGTGTGTAAATCCTGGGTCACATTCCACCAATCATTGGCACGAGGGAGAAGCATCTGAAAAAAAAATAGAAATGGTAACATATCTCCAAAAATAAACATCTTTCAAGTCAATGTGTATGTCAAGGTTGGTTGGTAGGTCAGTGTGTGTGCCATATTGGTGGGTCAGTGTGTGTGTGTCAGTGTGTGTGTTATATTGGTGGGTCAGTGTGTGTGTGTGTGTGTGTGTGTGTGTGTGTCAGTGTGTGTGTGTGTGGGTCAGTGTGTGTGTGTGTGGGTGGGTCTGTGGGTCAGTGTGTGTGTGGGTCAGTGTGTGTGATTCAGTTAAGTCGGTCAGTTGTGCTTACCCTATAGCGCTGCCGTCTTTGTCTTAGTCGCACCAATGTGTACTTCTCCTCCCGGCTACACATCCAAGCTAAACTTTTTTTCTAAAACCTGTGTGGCCCTGGTGGTCCGACTGGCAGTGGAAACGCTCACCAGAATAGACCGGGCCCCTCTGAACCGTTCCAAGCGACCCGAACCGATCTGCTCAGTGGAAACGAGGCATAATAACTCCTGGGTCTAAGTCCACCCTGTGCCCTTGTAGGCATAGGGTGGCTAATAAAATCATAATTCATGTATTACATGAGATGGGACATTAATAATAATTTATGTTTGCAGGATGTCTTGAGATATCACAAGTTGTTGGCTATTCAATGTGGGCACACATACTTTTGAAAGGTGTTGTAACATCCCTGCTATGCAATCACAGTAGTGCAATTGGTTTTAAAACTATAGAGGTCTCTCAGGTACAACCACCAGTTCTCTCTCAGAGTAAACAGAGAGTTTGGGGTTAATTCATCACAACCTCTAATGCACAACCAACTGAAAGACTGTAGATGCTTATTCCCTCATAAGCAACTAACTGAGGGGGAAACAGGTAAATATCTCAGATACAGACAAGGTAGATTGGAAGTGACTGTTATCTTAAATATGCAACATATTACTGCCGATCTACAAACACAGACTATAGGTAAAGCAGGTAGTATATGGTACTTGCGGTTCTGCTGAGTGTTGTAGTTACAGATGATGTAGGAGATATCTGGAAGTCCCAAGCAGATGCAAGCTATTTGTGTATAGCAAGGATCAGCAGCTATCAAGGTGACAGCAGGTGTCCAACAAACAGGAACCAAAGATAAGTCCGGGGCACAAGCCGTGGGTCAAGGACTGGAGACGGTAGAGGAAGTCCGAAGATACAGGCCGGGGTCAAAGGACAGGAGATAGCAGCAATCCAAAGTACAAAGCAGAAGGTCAAAAGCCGGGGTCAGTCAAGGAGCTCAAGATCTATACAGGTACAGACAGGGAGATCAATCACAATGAACTGACCCTGCTCTCAAAGTGAGGCAGGGCTTTATACCCTGGCTAATTGGGTAATCTGCGTCAGCTGAAACAAGATAGACAGGTGTAGAATGTAATGGGATCTGGCAATCAGTACCTAGTTCAGCACCAGGCTTCAATGGACAGCAACATAATCTAAACTGAAAGGTGGCTCAGAGGCAAGGTGTTGGGATAGCAATGGAGAGGACCCGGGTTCAATTCCACCCTGAGGCGCGACCACGCCTCGCTGTCTGTTTTGCACGATAGGGATCGTGACAGGTGTTAATTGCATCTCCTAGACATTACATTGTCCATTGTATAAAGGTGTTAATTCAGGTCTACTGCTAGACCTTTCAATTGTCTGATAACACGGTTTAAAGCCTATTGATTCCCAGGTGTCAAGACCCTTTAGAGACAGTACGTCTGTCTAGATATGTGGATTGAGGTCAAGGCATTGTGTGATTGTATTTTACTTGAATTCTATTGATAAAGGAATGTGATAGGTCTCGTCAGTATCGGTGCCGAAATGTCTGGATCGTACCTAGCCATAGTGTGTGATGAGGGGGGTGGAGATTGCATTGTCCTGTGATTAACTGCATTATGCTGTACTGGATATATAAGCAAGCTGAGAAACCAATAAAGTGGTCATTCATTTGGAAACAAGTACAGAGCTTGTGTCTCGTCTTGATTATGGGAAATGGAATGGATCGTGTATGCAGGATTGTTGCACTGTGTCGGATAAGCTTGTTGTGGGTGGATGGAAGGTCGTAAACGGTGGTGACCATTACAGTCCATATACAGGAACGGGCAACAGAACAGCAGACACCTGGCATTGCACCCGTGATCCACTGATCGTGGGTACAATGCAAATATTTTCCTGCAAAAATATGTTAATTTATGTATTTTATTTTTTATTATTTTTGCTAAAGGATTGAATAGAGCTGGACAAACAGGAAGATAAAATATCTGATGCACTGTAATCATCGTGGAGCAGTTACAGTGCCTTGCAAACGTTTTCACCCCCATGGCATTTTTTGTGTTGTGTTGCCTCACAACATGGAATTAACCCCCTTGACGGTATCCCCGAGCGTGTCTCGGGGTTGTTTTTTTCTGCTGAGATCGGAATCCCAGAGTCATGCTCGGGGTGGATGTGCAGAGCGTGCAGCGGCGTTCTATACCTTCTCCAGGCGATCCAGCGATGATCTCCCATTGCTGTGATCGCCGCCGAGATCCCCGCCGCGCCGTCCACCGGTCATCTGACTTCCTGGTTCCGTTCCCTGCACCGCAATGGTGCATGGGAGCGGAACTGGGAGGGAAATTCAAATGTATGCACAAACACATAAAAAGGAGGTGATACAATGTAATCTGAGAGGATTACACTGTATCACCTTGGAATCTGACACAGTGCCCTTTCAGTGCCCCTTGCCATTGTCATTTGTGACAAATAAAAACTTTGAAAAACCTTTGAAAATGGCATCTAAAAGCGCTGTCCTACGAATGCGCTTTTTGATCAGCTGAGCGACAGCGAAACGGAGTTGATCGCAGAACAGAGTGACAGTGAGTCGTGGGGCGATTTGTCATCTGGCTCTGACACTGACACTGATGCTCCCGCACCTGACCTAAGTGATGTGCGCACTTGGTGCGCTATAGACAGCGATGCGGACCAGGCAGCGCCCCCGAGGTTCCGATTCACTGGATCTCTTGTCCCTCTCCAAGGTTGATGTGGAGAGGGACAACCCTCTGGCGTACCTGAAACTTTCTTTCTGAGGAGGTAATTTTAAAAATTGTGACAGAGACCAATCGATACCACGATCAGCAATTTGCTACTCTGCGTGCCAGATTTTCGAGATCCAGGAAATGGGAACCTGTCACTAAAGAGGACATCTGGAAGTTTCTAGGACTCATCATCCTTCAAGGGGTAGTGGGCAAACCGCTCCAGAAATGGTACTGGACCACCAACAAGATGCTGGCCACGCCATTTTTTGGGACTGAGATGTCTGAGTATCGTTTTTCACTCATTATGAAAAACTTACACTTCGCCAACAACGAAGAATTTGATGAGGCCACGCATCCTGTGCCCAAGCTAAAAAAAATCTGGGAGGTTGCCAGATGATTGTCGCCAACTTCCAGCGGACCTACGTGCCAGAAAGGGATGTCAGTGTGGACGAAAGTCTGATGGCCTACAAGGGACGCCTGAGCTGGATGCAATTTATTGCGTCCAAAAGGGCGCGCTTTGGCATAAAATGTTATATGCTATGGGAATCTTCCACCAGATATATCTGGAATGCGGTAATTTACACCGGGAAAGGTACCAAATTCAATCCCAGGTACAACCGCTATGGGATGGCCACATCGTCAGTCCTTTCACTGCTGGACCCATTACTGAACCATATTGCGTGACAACAGACAATTTTTATACATCACCGGAACTTTATGAGGTTTTGCTCCTCAACAAAACGGATGGGTATGGTACAGTCTGGCCAAACCAGCGTGACATGCCATCTACGTTTGGCAAGAAAAAACTGAAAAAAGGAGAGATGGTTGCCTTCCAAAAGGGAAAAATGATGGCAATGAGATGGAGAGACAAAAAGAACGTGTGTCTCATGAGCACCGTGCACAGCACCTCCACTAAAAAAGAAAAGAGAATGGAGGGCGCACCGACCTAGTGTGATACTGTAACACGATTTTTATTAAAATACTAAAATCAATGATTATACTCACAAAATGAGTTAAAAACAAGCCTTGAAAGACAGTTCAACAGCGCCAGCAGAACAGGACGGTTGCTTCAGTCCAAAGGTATCTGACCGATATTGAAGCTAGGCTTACGCGTTTCGGGGGCGTACCCCTTTCCTCAGAGCCCCGGTGGTCTGCACTGCTCGGTCAGATACCTTTGGACTGAAGCAACCGTCCTGTTCTGCTGGCGCTGTTGAACTGTCTTTCAAGGCTTGTTTTTAACTCATTTTGTGAGTATAATCATTGATTTTAGTATTTTAATAAAAATCGTGTTACAGTATCACACTAGGTCGGTGCGCCCTCCATTCTCTTTTCTTTTTTAGTTCCTTTTGAATTCCCACGATTCTGAGGAGGGCAGCAAGACTCTGGAAGATACTTTATAATTGAACTGTATGACCCCATAAGTAAGAAATACCGGAGCGCAGGAGAATCATCATTGTTTTGCCAGCACCTCCACTACCATGGTCCGCACAAAACACGGAAAAGATGTGCTGAAGCCACAAGTCGTGATCGACTACAATCACGCGATGGGGGGTGTCGACCGAGCCAATCAGGCAATGACATTTTACCCGGCGATGCGCAAACAACAGAAAAAGTACTACAAAAAGATTTTCAGGCATCTCCTTGAACAATGTCTTTGGAACGCCTATATTCTTTATAAGGCAAACACGAACACACCTCTTATTCATTGCGACTTTATATGGAAGGTGGCTGAGCAGATTTTTATCAACCACCCGACGCCACCAGTGTCTGCTAACAGACCCGGACGACGCTCTGTTGACGTTGGCAATCCAGAGCGCCTGATAGGTCGTCATTTTGTAGACTTTGTACCGCCAACCGCACAAAAGTTAGCACCTACCAGGATGTGCGTCGTTTGCTGTTCCAAGAAGGATGGAAATGGGAAAAAAAGTCCGAAAGGAAACCAGGTACTATTGCCCAGATTGCAACGTCGGACTTTGTCTAGTTCCATGTTTCAAACTTTTTCACACCCAGGATGTGTATTGAATTTCTTTGTTTGACTAATTTCTTTATTTTTCTTTGCATTATTGAATAAAATTATATTATTTATTAGATTATAATTCATGTGTTTGTGTTTCAAATTTATCACATCTGGAATGTCTACTAGAGTCTTGTTTTGGTCAGGTTTAAGTAAGTACTTACTAAGAATTGCAGGCCTATAATACATATTACCAAATTTCCATGCAAAAAATTGTACCGCTTTTGATACGTAATTCCAGACAGAATCATACCGCCAGGGAGGTTAACAAGGATTGTTTGAGGATTTGTATCATTTAATTTACAGCACATGCCCACAATTTTTTTTTTTTTATTGTGAAGCAAACAACAAATAGGACAAAATAACAGAAAAAGTCAATGTGCATATCTATTCACCCCCCTAAAGTCAATACTTTCTAGAGCCACTATTTGCTGCTATCACAGCTCCAAGTCACTTTGGATAAGTCTTTATGTCTATGAGCTTGCCACATCTTACCACTGGGATTTTTGCCCATTCCTCCTTGCAAAACTGCTCCAGTTCCTTCAAGTTGGATGCATTGCGCTTGTGAACAGCAATCTTTAAGTCTGACCACATATTTTCTATTGGATTAAGGTCTGGGCTTTGACTAGGCCATTCCAACACATTTACATGTTTCCCCTTAAACCACTCAAGTGTTGCTTTAACAGTGTGTTTGGGGTCATTGTCCTGCTGGAAGGTAAACCTCCGTCCTAGCCTAAAATCGCACAAAGAGTGGTACAGGTTTTGCTCACGAATATCCCTGTATTTAGCACCATCCATCTTTCCCTCAACTCTTACCAGTTTTCTAGTCCCAACTGCTAAAAAACATCCCCATAGCATGATGCTGCCACCACCATTTTTCACTGTGGGGAGGGTGTTCGTTGGGTGATGTGATGTGTTGGGTCTGTGCGTTTTCTTTGATGGACAAAAAGTTAAATTTACGTCTCATCAGACCAGAGCACCTACTTCCTCCATACATTTTGGGAGTCTCCCACATGCCATTTGTTTTTGTTTTGTTTTGCTGAAAGTAATGGCTTTCTTCTGGCCACTCTGCCATAAACCCCAACTCTTATTGTAATGATTTTTATTAATAATAATTCAAACAAGAACAATTTAAATAATACAGTGAAAAAGACATGGAAACACGGACGCAGCCGTGTTATGTAACAGAAGAATGCAGTATCAGATAGACACGATAACAGTAAAGTAACATCTTAATACATAGCTTGGATAAGGTAAGCATATCAAGCAGAACCAAACAATTTAGAGCATATATTAGAGAAATCAACGAAGAGCATACAGTCTAGATTCATGATTTTTCCATGAATCCAGGCCGTAGGTCAAACCAGAATATTGAAACAATCAAAGTAAATAACAACATTCTAAATATAACTAAGTGAAAGTAAATGGGGAAGGAATGAAGAGAAGGGGTCTGCCGTTATATAAATGGATCAAGAGAATTAAATAAAGAGGAGGTTAGTCCCCCAAGGTGACGGATTTGTATTCATCAGATGAAATAAAACTCAGCCAATCAGACCAAATATCCAAGAACCTTTTTTGAGTATCTCTCGCCTGATGTATCAACTCCTCCATCTCCATGTTCCTCATGGTGCGGTTAAACCAGTCAATTATTGAAGGGGGTTTGGTTGATTTCCAATTAGTTGGAATACACATCCTGACAGCATTGATCAGATGCATTGCCAGGGATCGATAGTAGCCATTTGGCAATGAGGGAGAATAATGTAATAAAAGTAGGGGTGAAATCCAGATTGAAAGAAGTTATATGGGATATATATTCGTGGACCTTTTTCCAATATGGTTGGATGTCTTTGCAGGACCACCAAATGTGCAAAAAGGAACCCGTCTCGCTATTGCATCTCCAGCACATTTTAGATACAGATTTATTAATCCTATGTAATTTAAGGGGGGTCATATACCACCTGGATAGAATCTTATAAGCATTTTCTTGTGCTTGGACATGAATAGATCCCTTGGTAATAAATTTGTAAATATTTCTCCATTCTGTGTCTGACACATCAAGCGAGAGATCTCTTTCCCAAAGTTGATTAGCCCAATTAATTTTAGGTGTCTGATCGGAAAATAGTAGAGAATATGTAGCTGAGACTAAGTGCCTGAGAGGTCCATCGTTCTCACACCATTTTTCAAAGTCACTTTTTTCTCTCGACCAATTCGGTCTGGAGTTAGGTTTCAGGAAGGAGTTCCTTAATTGAACATAGGTCCAAAAAGGAAATGACTCCACTTTCAATTTATCGGCCAACTTGGATTGGGATATAAACTCGTCCCCAATGAAGAACTGTCCTGCCCTTACTTTTGAATGGGGCCAACTTTTAGGTAAAAAATCTTCATGCATTCCTAGTGTAAAACCAGGATTAAGTGTAATAGGAGTCATTGGACCATTCAGAGAGGAAACCTTGTGTAAAACCCCAACTCTATGGAGCATACGGCTTATTGTCGTCCTATGTACAGATACTCCAGTCTCTGCTGTGGAACTCTGCAGCTCCTTCAGGGTTACCTTAGGTCTCTGTGCTGCCTCTCTGATTACTGCCCTCCTTGCCTGGTCCGTGAGTTTTGGTGTGTGGCTGTCTTTTGGCAGGTTTGCTATTGTGTTCTTTCCATTTGGTTATGATTTAATGGTGCTCCTAGGGATCATCAAAGATTTCGATTTTTTTTTTTTATAACCTAACCCTGACTTGTACTTCTCAACAACATCGTCCCTTACTTGTTTGGAGAGTTCCTTGGTCTTAATCGCAGTGTTTGGTTAGTGGTGCCTCTTGCTTAGATGTTGCAGCCTCTGGGGCCTTTCAAAAAGGTGTGTATATGTAATGGCAGATCATGTGACACTTAGGGGTTGATTTACTAAAGACAAATAGGCTGTGCACTTTTGAAAGTGCAGTTGCACTCTGCAAGGGCAGTTGCTTCCATCATCCAATCACGTGTAAGCAAACATGCTGTTTTTGTCATTTTCCTTGCACATGATTGGATCATGGAGGTCAGCAGAGCTCTCCATCATTTGCAAAGCTCTGGAGCAACTGCCTTTGTAGAATGCAACTGCACTTTCAAAAGTGCACAGCTTATTTGCCTTTAGTAAATCAACCCCTTAGATAGGGCCGATCCTAGGGTTCACAGGCGCCTGGGTGCAGAAAAATTTCTGGCGCCCCCACAAGGGCGTGGTCATCTTACTAACCCCTCTCCTTTACAAATGTCTCTTCAAATGCAGCTTTTCAGTGCCCCACCAAATGCAGCCTACCAGTGCTCACCAAATGCTGCCTACCAGTACCTACCAAATGCAGCCTACCAGTGCCCACCAAATGCAGCCTACCAGTGCCCACCAAATGCAGCCTACCAGTGCCCACCAAATGCAGCCTACCTGTGTCCACCAAATGCAGCTTACCTGTATCCACCAAATGCAGCCTGCCAGTGCAACCAAATTCAGCCTACCAGTGCCCACCATCTGCAGCCTGCCAGTGCCCACCAAATGCAGCCTGCCAGTGCCTACCAATTGCAGTGATCACACAGAGCTACAACAATCTCCTACTGTCACGGAGCTTGAGTTTGAATCTGCCGGGCGGACGCTGTAACAAAGTTACAGCTCCAGCTCCTATGATACACTTTACACTGATTCAATTTCACTGCATTGGATCAGTGTTCCATCCATGACAGGAGCTGGTCTAGGAGGTGGGACTTTGTTACAGCCCTGCCCAGGGGCAAACTGACAACTCATGGGGCCCTCTGGCAATAGGAGATCATGGGCCCCCAAGGTTTAAAGATGGCTGACAGGTTTTACTGTATATTTTTCTAATTTTACTTCACCAACTTAGACATTGGGCCAGACTCTCAGCTGAGATACGACGGTGTATCTCAGATACACCGTCGTATCTCAGTTTTTTTCAATGGGTATCTATGCGTGTGATTCCTAGAATCACTTACGCACAGATATACTAAAGATACGACAGGTGTAAAACAATTACACTGTCGGATCGTAGATGTAATGACAACGCCGGCCGCTAGGTGGCCTTCACGTTGTTTTCTCATTTGCCTATGCAAATGAGCCTAATACGCCGATTCCCGAACGTATTTACGCTGACCCGTCGTCGTTTACGTCATTTCCGTAAGCGTAAACCTACCCCTGCTATATGAGGGGTAGGTTTACGAAGTTCCGTCGTTGCCATGTTAAGTATGGCGTCGGGTCAGCGTCGTCTTTTTCCATCGGTTTCGTCATTTTACTAAGTCGTTCGCGAATAGGGCATTGCGTAAATGACGATCACGTCGTTTTTACGTTGGTTTCAACGGCGCTTTCCGACGTGAGCTGGAGAATGCGCACTGGGCTTTTTCCCCGGCCGGCGCATGCGCAGTTCGATCGAAGCGGGGGCGCGCTTAATTTAAATACAAGCCGCCCCCTTTGAATTACGCGGGGATACGCAGGGCCATTTACACTACGCCACCGCAAACTACGGAGCAAGTGCTTGGAGAATACGGCACTTGCTCCATTAAGTTGCGGCGGTGTAGTGTAAATGGCTTACGCTATGCCACCGGCCATTCTATGAGAATCTGGCCCTATATGTTCTGATCAATCACATATAATTCAGTTTAAAAAAAACATTGAACTAAAGGCTGTAATGTAACAAATATGCTAAAAAGCCAAGGGGGTGAATACTTTTGCAAGGCACTGTAAGTAATTACCACGCACTTCTGAGATTGCTCAAGCTATACTGTGAGCCAGATCCATTCATTATCACTTTTTCCACTGCCACACACACCCACGTACATCAAACACACAACTTATGGTACCTTGCCATCACCTGCAGTTTTTCAGCTGGCCTGGTCTGCTTAACCACTTGTCCACCGCCCACCGTCAAATGACGGAGGTCGGAGGACTCCATTGTTCTGACAGCACGTCATATGACGTGCTGTCTCTTTAAAGCCGCGGGCTGGCGCGAGCGCGCCGCTCTGCTGGGATCCCGGTGCGAGTGCCCGGCGGCAACGATCGCCGCCGGGCACACGCGATTGCCCAGTAACTGAGCGGGGACGTGGAGCTCTGTGTGTAAACGCAGAGCTCCACGTCCTGTCAGGGAGAGAGGAGACCGATGCTGTGTCCCTTGTACATAGGGACACAATCGGTCACCTCCCCCAGTCACCCCCCTCCCCCTACAGTTAGAATACTCATAGGACACACATTTAACCCCTTCCCCGCCCCCTAGTGGTTAACCCCTTCACTGCCAGTCACATTTATACAGTAATCAATGCATATTTATAGCATTATAACAAAAAAGCATTCAGAGTCCAAAATGAATCATTAGGTAATAAATGCAAAACAGCGTTAAAGATGGATATTGGTGTCCAACTCCACCATATAGTAGGCAAAAGGATGGAAAATCTTGATGTTAAAAAACAACCAAAGTCTGTGCGTTATCCAAAAGTAGTGTCAGATAGGGAAAAGGAAGCGTGCACCAGCCTGCCCACTCTCAATCCACCACGTGTTGGAATCAAAATCCCTGCAGGGGTTCAAACTCACCAGACAGACAGTATTATCAGGCACTTCATATATAAATAGTAGGTCACTGATCGGATTTCCATCCAATGGGGATCACTTGCAAGGAATCAGCCTCATATGGGTGGGATAATAAACAAAAAGAGGAAGAAAACATAGTGTAACTCAATTTATTAAAACCACCCTTTCCAGCAAGTATCCCAAGAATCCTACGTACAGAAAAAACAATAGCAATGAACAGTGTAAGTATCACATCACCAGTCACTGTTGTACAGCATAGCGTCCTCAACGCGATCACCGCAAGGTCACCCAGCAGATTGTCTCTTCCTGGTTCCTACAGTGTGGCGTGGATAGCATACCAGGAGCAGCATGCAGCTATCACTCTGACTAGTTTCGTCAGTAAATGACTTCAACGGAGAGTGTAGCTGCACATGCAACGCCGTGAAATTAGTAACAAACCTCCACTAACATCAGCCAATCGGAGCCGCTGTTTGCAATCATTCAGCAGCCAATCGGAATTCCCGTATGCGAGCCAATCAGAAGCGGTGTGTGAAGCCCTTCAACGGCCAATCGAGATTATCGTATCAGGATTCCCGGCAGCCAGTCAAAGACAGCGTCAGCACGGAGGCGTTCCTAATGGTGCACGTCACGTCACTCCGTGCTTACATTGTACTCGCTTCTAGGCTTAAGCATAGCGAGTTAGGGAGGTTCAGTGGCGGAACTTTCAGTGTCGCTGCAGTCGCAGTTGCGACTGGGCCCTGCCGTTCTGCCGCTGTGGGGGGGGGCCCTAGTTCCCGGGTGCCTTCATTGCACAATACAGTCATGTCATGATTACTTCAGTGGAGGAGTCTAAGCCGCGGTAGCGCTGGCTCCTGCACGCAGAACCACCTCCACCTTCTGTCCACTGGTTGCTAGAGCCGCTTGGCGTGTAGCAACCAGTGACATCACGGCTGCAGTGCACTCCGTGTTCAAAGCTGAAAGCGCGGGAGGATTTCACTTCCTCCTCCGACCTCCGCGCTACTGCTCTGCCTCTGTCTCCAGGGGTCCAACACAGCTTAGCTCCGAGGCTGCCCCTTGACATACCAGAGAGGCACAGGCAGGTTCACAGCATCTGAGGGGGA